>JANIPM010000006.1:38462493-38479090 GCA_027478405.1 Erythroxylum cassinoides
AAGTCATGGTCCTTATAAGGGAAGATGTGCAAGAGAGGAGTTGTATCTTCTGCCTTCTTGCTTCTTTTGTGATGACGTCATCTCCTTCTGTGTTTCCTTTGTAATGATGTCATCTTTTTCTGTGTTTTGCTTCGTTTATGTTTTGCTTCTTCTGCCTTTTTGCTTCTCTTGTGATGACGTCATCTTCTTCTGTATTTCCTTTGTGATGATGTCATCTTCTTCTGTGTTTTGCTTCGTCTATGTTTTGCTTCGTCTATGTTTTGCTTCTTCTGTCTTTTTACTTCTTTTGTGATGACGTCATCTCCTTCTGTGTTTCCTTTATGATTATGTCATCTTCTTCTGTGTTTTGTTTTGTCTGTGTTTTGCTTCTCTGTCTTTTTGCTACTTCTGCCTTTTCGCTTCTTTTGTGCCTTGCTTCGTCTGTTTTTTTGCTTCTTCTGTCTTTTTGTTTCTTCTGCCTTTTCGCTTATTTTATGTTTTGCTTCTTCTGTCTTTTCGTTTCTTCTGTGTTTTTGCTTCTTCTGCCTTTTCGCTTCTTTTGCCTTTTTGCTTCGTTCGTCTTTTTACTTCTTCTGTCTTTTCGTTTCTCCTGTCTTTTTGCTTCTTCTGGCTTTTTGCTTCTTCTGTATTTTACTTCATCTGTCTTTTCGCTTCTTCTGTCTTTTTGCTTCTTCTGCCTTTTCGATTCTTCTGTGTTTTGTTTCTTCTGTCTTGTTGCTTCTTTTGTCTTTTTGCTTCTTCTGCCTTTTCGCTTCTTCTGTGTTTAGTTTCGTTTGTCTTTTAGCTTCTTCTGTCTTTTTGCTTCTTTTTCCTTTTTGCTTCTTCTGTGTTTTGCTTCTTCTGTCTTTGTGTTTCTTCTGCCTTTTCGCTTTTTCTGTGTTTGTTTCGTCTGTCTTTTCGCTTCTTCTGTCTTTTTGCTTCTTTTGCTTTTTAGCTTCTTCTGTGTTTTGCTTCGTCTGCCTTTTCGCTTCTTCTGTCTTTTTGCCTTTTCACTTCTTCTGTGTTTTGCTTCTTTTGTCTTTTCGCTTCTTCTATTTTTTTGCTTTTTCTGCCTTTTCACTTCGTCTATGTTTTGCTTTGTCTGTCCTTTTGCTTCTTCTGCCTTTTCACTTCTTTTGTGTTTTGCTTCTTCTGTCTTTTCGCTTCTTCTGCCTTTTCGCTTCTTCTGTGCTTTGCTTCGTCTGTCTTTTCGCCTTTTCTATCTTTTTGCTTCTTTTACCTTTTTGCTTCTTCTGTATTTTGCTTCATCTGTCTTTTCACTTCTTCTATCTTTTTGCTTCTTATACCTTTTTGCTTCTTCTGTGTTTTGCTTCTTCTGTCTTTTTGCTTCTTTTGTGTTTTACTTCTTCTAACTTTTCGCTTCTTCTGTGTTTTGCTTCGTCTGTCTTTTTGCTTCTTCTGCCTTTCACTTCTTTTGTGTTTTACTTCTTCTTCCTTTTTGCTTCTTCTGTGTTTTGCTGACGCATCTTCTTATTTGTTTTGCTGGCGTGTCTTCTTATGTGTTTTGCTTATTTTGCTTTTTGCTTCTTTTGTGTTTCGCTTTCACCTATCTTCTAGTCCATTTTTGACCCTTCAGAAGATAGAATCTGTCTTCAAGTTCTTCATAAAAGTTTTAGATCTTGAAGTTTTCTTTCTAACTATGTAAAGAAAATCCTAATCCGATATCTGTAGGGAAAGTTATAGTAATTTTTTCACTTCTTTTCTGTTGTCTTTTTCTATTCGTCTTCTTTTTCCTTTGGCTTCGTCAAATCCTATTATCTGATCCATTTTGACCCTTCAGATGATAAAATATGACCTCAAGGTCTTCTTCAAAGTTGTAGATCTCAAAGTTCTATTTGAAATCGTCCTAAGATGATCTTAATCCAACATTTATAATGAAAATTATGCCACTTGTCCCGAGATAAGTTTAATATGCTTGAGGACCAAACCTTGTTTGATTCTTTCGGCCATAATTTTGCTATCCGACCTCTAAATGAAGTGATTCTTGAACCCTTAAATTTCTAACACTTTTCTTTTTATGTCTCCATGAAAGGTTATAGCTTTTGGTGTTGATTTGAAAAAGATTAATTGAATCAAAGTAAGGGTATCGGTAGGAAGAGTGAGAATTGAATATTTTACTAAACATACTTCAGTATTGTGAATATATCTGGATCTATAGGATTTCAAATGAGATGGTTCTTATTTCAAGATAAACTAGAGACATGGAGCTACAAATGGTATGAAGAAATTGAAATCTATTTCTGCCCCTAAGACTTTCAAATTCTAGATGGAAGTTAGGTACAGTACATTGTTTCAATATAAGGAAGTCCGGAAATGTTTAGGACAATACTTATAGAGTTCTGAACCGAATTGATGGATTTTGGTATCCTTAGAAACGTAAGACAATAGAGAAGATTCTTCTAGAATAAGGTGATATATCAAAATGTTCAAGGGTGTTTTTGGCAAGACACTTAAGTATAAAAGACATAAGGCATAAATGGAATGGCAAATGGGACAATTCTCAATCATTAAGGGCATAATTGGAAGAAGAAGTGTTGTCTTGCTTATAAATGAAGAAGAGAAACGTGAATGGAAGGGGAAGCAGAAGAGAATAACGAAATGAGAAAGAAAGAGAAAGAGAGAATGTCATGAAAAAGAGAAAGAAATACAAAGAAAAGAAGAGAATGAGAGAAAAAAGATAAAAACAAGCTAGGATTTCAATTTACTTAGCCTATAAGAGAGATTTTGAGGTTGTTCAATAAGAGAAAAAGGTAGAGGAAGAGAAGAGCTTTCATTCGAGCCAAGGATCTCTTCATTTGGTGAAGAACCAAAGGGATCGAAGAGACCTATTTCAATTAGATCAGCTCACGGAGCACACATTAAAGATACAACAGGAAAGAGCCTTAGAGACCTCAGTTTGTTTACAAAGGGAAGAGACATTCTGAGCAAGTCTATAAGCAAGGAAACCAGGTGGGTACATGTTTATAATAGATTAAATAAGCCACTATTGTTTTTCTTTAAAGCAAAGAAGTTCACTGATTTCAATTGCATCATAAGTGTTGCATCTTTTGCTTTTGCATGATTTGTGAAATCTTCTATATGTTTGCTATATGAACTGTGTAATAGTTTGTAAAGAGATTTTTCAAGTGATTTCTGAAAAGAATAGCAAGTTTATGAAATCAAGTTTTCAAACCGCATATGAAATATTGTATGCTCATGAAATTCAAGTTTTCAAGAAGTGCCATTTTGGGCA
Source organism: Erythroxylum cassinoides (assembly GCA_027478405.1). Lineage (NCBI taxonomy): Eukaryota > Viridiplantae > Streptophyta > Magnoliopsida > Malpighiales > Erythroxylaceae > Erythroxylum > Erythroxylum cassinoides. The sequence goes on from JANIPM010000006.1 coordinate 38,465,726, forward strand.
ACACAAGTTTAGAAGTCATGTTATATGTGTTATGTGGGTTTGTGGTAGTCTCTCAAGAATTGTCTCGTGCACATTGACCTAAGTATAGGCTTCTCCCGCCTGCCCACTAGTGGCATGGAACTCCTTTAAGGACTCCCTCAAGAATTTACGACTACACAGGACCACTACATTGGAAATGTGTAGCTCGTCATATTTTGGACTTACCTAAACCATTTGATGTGCTTATGTGTTCATGTTATCTTAATAAGTTTGATGCATTCATGTTTTGCAACTTGTGTTGAAAAATGCATAAATTGTGTTGTTTGTGTTTTCGATTACTTGACAAGACAAGAATTTTGAAAAACATGTGTTTTATAGATTCGATGAAAGTTTTTTATGGCAAGTAAAATGGTTTCAAAGTTTTTACTTATCTTTTATTATAAACTGTTACCCACGAGTTTCCAAGCTCACCCCTTCCTATCCCCACCTCTAGGTTATGAGCAAGAGATGGAGTGAAAGAGACCATAAAATTGGACTGACTACTGCACCATCTGTATGATCCTTAGCTTTGTCTTGAAGTTGTTAACACTCACATTTGGTCTAATGATGCTAAACTCTACTTTAGTCAAGTTTGGTCTAGTATAACTAAACATGGTCCTCGATTTGTCAGCCATGATATGCGATTCTTTGGTATCCAATTGACCTCCCAAGTTTTATGTTCGATGATCTAGCTCAAAATCTCTCAGTTATGTCCTTCAAAGATTTTTGTTCATTATTCGCTCGATTTCTGGATCTGTGTCGATTAGGCTCTCTAAATTACTCTAGGTTATAAATTGACCAAGAGTCAAAATCTATAAGAAAAAGAAAACTAAACAAGTTAATCAAATAAAATAACTTAAAAACAATGATAAAGAAACATAAAATAAAAATGGCTAGAGTAATAAAATCTAGATGTTCAATAATATTGTTCGGTAACAATGCCAAAAATTTGATTGACTACGATTAGGTCAATATTTAAATCACCACAATTGCACAACATAGCTATAATTAGCATAGACATGTACGAGTCGATCCCACAAAGATAATAAATATTACTAATTACTGTTTTTTCTATTATCTAACTTATGAATAAGATTTTGGATTTTAATTAAAAATTAAACCAAACAAATAAAGTAAAATTGGAAAAAATAATGAACATATGATAGAGAAAATTACTTAGAAAAATCAATATTAAATAATAGTGTCTAAGTAATGAATCCGCAAAAGAATTATTAATTATTAAGCCTTTATTATGCAATTATATTATTGATTATTAAACCGTGAAAATTTCTTATTTTAATATCTTTTTTAAGACTATTAACAACTAATCCTTTAGTTAATTAACAAAACTCTTTCCACTTAAAACCCTTAGGATTGTATTATCGATTCGGGAACTTAGCTATTAGGTTAACTTTAATCTAGATGATTTACATCAACCTATCTCTAGGTTTCCATACAACTCCTTTTTAATTATGGTAGATCTATTTATGCAAGAGAATTTTCAATCTTAATCATATGAAATCAAATTATGTACTAATATTTTAGATATATTAAAACAAGAATAAATTGAATAATTGAATCACAATAAATCAATGAAAATAATTGCATTAAATAAAAGATTAAAACATATTATTATCACAAAATAGAGTTCATCACACCTAGACACTAAACACGTTTAGTTACTCATAGAAAACGAAATCAAGAACAACCATGCAGAAAAACTAATAGAAAACAGGGATCATAATTCTAAACCTCCATTTCTCTTCTATTAAATCTTCTTGCAAGTATGCATTTGATGTTGTTATCTAATGAATCTCTTAATGTATTCTTCATGTTTTCCTTATCCCTTGATCAAAATTGGCGCCTTTGAATGTCACTTATGACCTAAAAACCCTTAAAAATTGGGCTTCCTTTTATTTGCCTATGCTTACATCCTTTTATATTAAAATTTAGGTTTTTTAGAATATATATGATCATTTACTTGGGTGTGTAGTAGACCAAGGATATTCCAAAATACCTAAATTTATGATTTCACATGCGCACAAAGACTTCCATGGTCAATAGACACAACTATGTATATCAAGATACATAAGCCTATAACTCTACATGATCAAAGACCAAATTCTTCAATCTTTATACGTTTATAGAGACTTAAAAAGTCACTATACATGGTCGTGTAGTCCCTTAGTTGCTTCAAATCTTCATTCCATGCTATGATTTCATTTGAATTCTTCTCCTTTTAGTCCATGAAGGCAATTATGACTTACAAATATACCTGGAGAGAATTAAGTATCTAATATATAACAAAACTATAAAATATCAAGCAAAACATGTTAAATATGAGTATATAATTATAGCTAAATATGCATTTATAAAATCCCTATATGAGATACTTTGATAATCTCAAGCTAAAGGATCACTTATACAATTATTATAATGAGAACTTTTGTAGACATACAAATAATTTTTCAGTTGGGATTCTTATATAGGGGTCAATTCAATGAACTTGTTCTTTAATAAATACTCACACGTTTATTTAGGCATTTTCATACTTTAAATTATGATAATGACTACTTCTTTTATAAGGAAAAAAACATAATGTGTGTTAGTCTTTTAATGGTCTATTAATGTCTAGTCTTAATAAAATAATAATTATAAACAATTTACATTATAAATGTAATGTGAATCTAATAAGTATGATCTCATTATAATTTCATTAATAATATATATTTATCCTGTGGACTTTATCATATACATTTAAATATTTATAAGATAAAGAATACATTTAAATAATTATATCATCAAACAATAACTAATTGATTGACTATAAAGTATAAATCAACAATTTACAGGTATAATAATGATAAGTGTAAATGGCATCGTATTTTAGGACATAGTTTGATATGTGCTTAGTTGTTAATTCAATCATTTAGTATGTGTTTAGGTTAGAATTGTGTTAGTTTGTTAATTATTTGTGTTTTTAAGTGTTTTATGGGTTAATACAAGTCTTTGAGCTTAAAAATTATGTTTTTGAGGCACCTTGATGTGTTTCCTAGTATTTCAGGGTCAATATCAAAGAACGGAGTAGTTTCAGAGACATTAGGGCCAAAACAACGGCCCACAATCCATGATCATGACAAACCAGGCCACGATTATGACAGAAGTACTAGAGTTGGCCTATGATCGTAGCCTGCATGCCACGATCGTGACAGAAGTACAAGGAATGTCCCACGATCATGGCCTGAATGCCACGATCATAATAGAAGGCTTGGATGTGGCCCATGCTCGTGGCCTGTATCGGGCAGACGCACAGACACTCAAGAACGTCAAGCTTTGAGTGATCTTTGGGACCTTTCGAACTCTGAAAAAAACCCTAGGATCACCCAAAACATAAGGGGATATTTAAAGAATAATAAAAGAGGTAGAAAGGAGCTTTTGCATTAGTCACCTTGAGAAACCCCAGAGAGAAATGATCAAAAAATAGAGGAAGAGAAGAAGGAAGAGAGAAGAGGAGAAGAAGTTAACTCGGCATATTTCCCAAATTAGGAGGTTTCCTGACATTGCTGCCTCCCATCATCCATTTAGATTATATCTCATGTTTATTTTCAATTTTATTATTGTATAAAATTGGAATAAATAATTGAAGATAGGATCTAGAATGGCAAGGATGTTCTAAACTCACATTCGAAACTTTATTCCTGAACTAATAAAAGTCAGATTCTTTATATGTTTATTGGATTTGTTGTGGTTTGATGCTGTTATTGCATAATTCAATAATAAACTGAGAGTGTGAATCGAATGAAAAATGATTAAATTGAACTAACGAGAGTTAGGTGATTTAATAGAAACAAGAATTGAATTAGATCGAGAAATTGTGCGAAGAGAGATCTTGCATAAGTTTTCGATAGTTTATTAGAGAAGTTCGGAGCTAATTAGGGTTTTAGATAGGTTGTGAATTGAGAGATTGCAACTACTATAATCTAATTAGGGTTTATGATTAAGGCTTAATGGTTATAACTCGAGAGAGAGAGTAATCAATCATAAGATAGTCTAGAACCAACAATCCGATAATTCATAATCAGTTAGATTAGCATTAAAGATAGGTAAAATTTTGTTTCTCAATTAGTAATTTCTTTTGATTGATTCTTGGGTGTGTTGCAATTATTTAGCAATAAGTATTTTTGTATTTGATTTTTAATTTGAGTGATTGAGTTAAATTCTCAGTTTTAGTTTCGTTGCGTTTTGAATTTATGTGATTTGTTTCTAACCTTAGATTTTAGGATTAGATTAGTTCCCTTCTTATAAAATCGACATCTTTGGTATTATTCTAACGAATTTTGTTCTTATGAATGGATTATTAACTAAAACTTACATGCAACCAATTCATCGATCAAATAATAAGGTAACAATTTGTTGGGTGGTCATTCCAAGCCTAAGATCACATCATAAACAAACAATCCAATTTGCATACTTTAATCATTGTGAAAATTTGGAACTTTAGAGAGGACAGGAAAGCTAGGAAGGGTGTTTATGTATTTAAAACATAATAAGGAATTATGAAATTGTGAAATAAATAGTAATAAGATCATTATTCCTAATAATTAAAAAGTTATTTTAATTTTTTGTAAATAGAAGGAAGACGTGTATGTTTCTTGATGGGGAGGAGCAGAATGCTAGATTCATTTTCTTTTTGGTTAAATTAAATATTGTATCACCCACCAAAATTTCAGTTTCCAACAATCCATGATTAAAGAGATCATTAATTTGGTCATCCTTTACGACAACACATCTTAACCGTTGAACACTACCAGCGTCCCTGATTTCGATTATAAACAACCAACTTATCAGTATGTATTAGAGCCCCAAATGATAAACCTCTTATTGGTATGAATACTATTATATTTTCATATAAACAAATAATTAATAGTAACTGGTTTTGTGCATTATTCAACGTCCAGCTTTCAGCTTCAACTTCAGCTTCGCGTCCTCTTCGTCTCTCGTAAATCTCATTTTGCGGTCTGAGGTTAGGATTGACACTGCGTCGTTTCATCTCCATTTCGATTTCAGCTTGTTGTTCTACTTCTCCCTGCCGGTGTTTCTCAACTGGAGCAGTGTCACCGGCGTCCCCATCCGTCGTCCTGTTTGTCCTCCTTCCAGGTACTTATTACTTTTTCTTGCGATTTTAGTGTAGCTGCTAGTTTCGGATCTTTCGGATTGTTTGTTTCAATGTACTAATCTAGTAAAATGATGGAAGCTGTTTACATCTCTGTTTATGTTAGGGTTGGAAGTGGAGGTTTAATATCATAGCATCTTCGGTAGAGTAATCAAGACTCTTAGGTAGAGTAATCAAGAACTAGTATGGCCTTTTTAGTGGCTGATCTGACATATTCAGTAGTTAAATGGGATGTTGTTGTTATTATTATTATTATTGGTGATGCTACCGCTGATTTGTTGTTAGTTTTACTAATTGAATAATGGATGAGAAGTTTTATTTTGAAATTACTTGGGACATATTCTTGTAAATTGAAAAGGCGGTTAATTATCCGGTGGCCTTTTAAAGTTAAAATATTAACTGACTTCTTTCTAAATTATGTATTATGCTACAATGAACATGTTAAAATCTTTTTGCTTCAAAATTTTCGTACTGGTTTTTCTATAGGTGATTTTAATGAGAAATTAGAATGCTTGATTTTAGTAAAGTGGGTTTTGAATTTTTATCTGCGCATGGTAATGGTGTATAAATCTGATAAAGAAGTGCATGTTTTGATTTGGTTAGTTGATACATGATTACTGTTTATCATGGAATAATATGCTATGATGTGAAAACTCTTTACTGTTCTAATAGTTTCCAAATTCGGTACTTTCAGAAAAACTATGGATATGGAATTCACCCAGGTGCTTTTAAATGCCCAATCAATTGATGCAAATGTGCGCAAACATTCTGAAGAAAGTTTAAAACAGTTTCAGGAGCAAAATCTTTCCAGCTTCTTGCTTTCACTTTCTGGAGAGCTGGCAAATAATGACAAGCCTGTAGATTCCCGAAAATTAGCTGGTTTAATACTTAAAAATGCCTTGGATGCTAAGGAGCAACACAGAAAGCTTGAGCTGGTGCAAAGATGGCTGACACTGGACATCAATGTCAAGAGTCAAATTAAGACATTCTTGTTGAAAACACTCTCTTCCCCTGCAATTGATGCTCGTTCAACTGCATCTCAAGTCATTGCCAAGATTGCAGGCATTGAGTTACCTCAGAAACAATGGTCCGAGTTAATAGGATCTCTTCTGTTGAACATTCACCAGCTTCCTGCTCATGTCAAGCAAGCTACTCTGGACACTCTTGGCTATTTATGCGAGGAAGTCTCTCCTGATATAGTAGATCAAGATCAAGTGAATAAGATACTTACAGCAGTAGTTCAGGGTATGAATGCATCTGAAGGCAACAATGATGTAAGACTTGCTGCCACTAGAGCCCTATACAATGCTTTGGGCTTTGCTCAAGCAAATTTTAGCAACGATATGGAACGGGATTATATCATGAGAGTTGTCTGTGAGGCTACCTTGTCTCCTGAAGTGAAGATTCGGCAAGCAGCTCTTGAATGTTTGGTTTCCATTTCGTCAATATATTATGAGAGATTAGCTCCTTATATTCAGGACATCTTTAGCATCACGGCGAAGGCTGTGAGGGAGGATGAAGAGCCTGTTGCTCTTCAAGCAATTGAATTTTGGAGTTCTATTTGTGATGAGGAAATAGACATTTTGGAAGAATACAGTGGGGATTTAACCGCAGACTCCGATGTTCCTTGCTTTTATTTTATCAAGCAAGCTCTCCCTGCTCTTGTTCCAATGTTGTTGGAGACACTTCTTAAGCAAGAGGAAGATCAGGATCAGGATGAAGGGGCTTGGAACATTGCGATGGCAGGGGGAACGTGTCTTGGATTGGTTGCTAGAACTGTTGGGGATGATATTGTCCCTCTTGTTATGCCATTCATTGAAGAGAACATAACAAAAGCAGACTGGAGACAAAGGGAAGCAGCTACTTATGCCTTTGGCTCAATATTGGAGGGTCCATCCCCTGACAAGTTGACACCTATAGTCAATGTTGCCTTGAACTTCATGCTCAGTGCTTTGACAAAAGACCCCAATAGCCATGTGAAAGACACCACTGCTTGGACTCTGGGGCGGATATTTGAATTCCTTCATGGTTCAACTTTGGATACACCCATTATTACCCAAGCAAATTGCCAACAAATTATCACTGTTTTACTTCATAGCATGAAGGATGCTCCAAATGTAGCTGAGAAGGCTTGTGGCGCCCTCTATTTTCTTGCTCAAGGTTATGAAGATGTGGGCCCTTCATCTCCTTTAACTCCATATTTCCAGGAAATTGTCCAGGTTCTTCTCACTGTGACTCACAGAGAAGATGCGGGGGAGTCACGGTTAAGGACTGCTGCATACGAGACATTAAATGAAGTAGTAAGATGTTCAACTGATGAAACGGCAGCCATGGTGTTTCAATTGATTCCTGTTATTATGACAGAGCTTCACAAGACATTGGAAGGGCAGAAACTTTCATCAGATGAGAGGGAGAAACAGGGTGAATTACAAGGTCTCCTTTGTGGGTGTTTACAGGTCATCATTCAGAAGTTAGGTTCAACAGAGCCCACTAAGCATATGTTTGCGCAGTATGCTAATCAGGTAATGGGACTTTTCCTGAGGGTATTTGCTTGTAGAAGTGCAACTGTGCATGAGGAAGCCATGCTGGCCATTGGAGCCCTTGCCTATGCAACTGGTCCAGAATTTGGGAAATACATGCCAGACTTCTACAAGTATTTGGAAATGGGTCTTCAGAATTTTGAGGAGTACCAGGTTTGTGCTGTTACAATTGGTGTGGTAGGAGATATTTGCAGGGCAATGGAAGATAAAATTTTATCATATTGTGATGGGATTATGACGCAACTTCTCAAGGATTTATCGAGCAACCAATTACATCGATCTGTGAAGCCTCCAATATTTTCTTGCTTTGGTGATATTGCACTGGCAATTGGTGAGAATTTTGAGAAGTACTTAATGTATGCGATGCCCATGCTTCAAAGTGCCGCAGAGTTGTCTGCTCACACGACAGGTGCTGATGATGAAATGATTGAGTATGCAAATTCCCTTAGAAATGGAATATTGGAGGCATATTCAGGGATTCTTCAAGGGTTCAAGAACTCTTCCAAAACCCAGCTCTTGATTCCTTATGCTCCTCATATCCTTCAGTTTTTGGATAGCTTATACATGGAGAAAGACATGTTAGTTATGCTGAAATATGTCTTCTTATTTTATTTTTTCTTTAAGCTAATGAATATTTTTATTAATGACTTCATATATATTTTCTCAGGGATGACATTGTGATGAAAACTGCCATTGGGGTCCTTGGGGATTTGGCAGATACGCTTGGAAACAATGCTGGTCCTTTGATACAGCAGTCTATTTCTAGCAAGGACTTTTTAAATGAATGTTTATCTTCCGAGGACCATATGATTAAGGAATCCGCTGAATGGGCCAAGTTGGCCATTAGTAGAGCCATTTTCATCTGAGGGTATTATTACTTGGCATGTTTCTTTCCTTTAGAAGTCCCTGCATGCATTTGGTTCTGTTGAGTCTGTCGGGTCATCTGCCTTCTCTTTTTCTGGTAACAAAAGTCATTGATTGTGAGGCTGTTAAACTCTTGCATCAGAGCTATGGGTTTGGGTTCTTCATTTTGGTTAAAAGGATTTTGGAAGGGATTGCTTTGCAGGCAAGGTTTGTAGGATGTATTGGAACCAGAAAAGGGAAAAATGAAATTGAGATGATTCATTCAGGTATCCTGTATTGATATGAAGGATGGAGACCATTTTAATGCGTTTATCAGAAACATGGCCTACAGCTGCTTGTAATTTGCTGGTCAAGGTCATATGGAGACCTGTACAACTATCATATCAGCGTGATCTTCATCTCTGAAGAACCTATAGCATTGGTTTGTTGATCGCGAGTGTGGAACATATTAGATTGAAAATTTTCCAAAACATGAAGATTGAAGTGAACCCAGGTGCCTTGTTTACTAAGGTTCAGATTCACTTCCAGATTTTTGACTGGTTTTTGTTTTGTTGTTGTTTTCTTTTTATATCTGCTTAAGTTCATCATTATGTCTGTCTGGTCAGAATGTCAGATTGTATTTTAAATATCTCTCCTTTGCATATTCGATTGGAGGAGTCATCAAGGTGGTCATCCTGCAATGCATTGTTCAGATTTTCTTTATTATCACTACAGGTCTGAAGCCAACGACTTCAGATTAACCAAAGCTTATACTTTGCCCTTTTAAAAACATTTCATCTTTGATACTCGCTTCTTTTTTTTCTTCGGAAGGTGTAACGTCATTGTTAATGTATACTAGTTTAGAAGTCTTCCTGTGAAATTATGGCCGTGTATTGTGAGGTCGTAAGGATTGAATTCCACAAATTGTGGAAAGTTATTGCAGCTTGGGTTTCTATATTACATCCTCGGAAGGATCTATATTGCAAAATATGAGATTACTGCAGTTCTTTAGACTTGTTTATGACAAATTTGATGGCTTGGTAGTAAGAGGCAAGAAAATAATATTTGATGTAGGGGTACATTTTAGCATTGTGATTACTGTTATATGAGACACTGAAATATATGACACCCTTATCGTGTATGTATGCTCGAGTTGGATCGCCTGCCAAAATCTTGCTTTGCACTGGTCTCCATATGTTGATCCGGGATGTTTATGTTGTTTCAAGATCCAATGAAATATAAATCAAGATCACATACTTTGACACTCACCAAAAGCCTCGTAAGAACCAAAACTTTCAGTACATCTTGAGACCTAAACTTTTCAAGAAGGATCTGCGTATTTCGCAATAATTGCCAAAAATCATTGGAAACGAGAATGTGTTAGATAGAGACACTTTGCTTCTCTCCAGAATCAGTTCAGTTACCCTTCACACCCTTGCTTCTTCTCCCTAACCACACGTTCCTCCACCCCTACGTTGATTCTCCTCCCCCCTTAGAATCCTCTCTTCATTACTTCAAATTCCAGCCTTTGTCTCCGCTACTTGGTTCAGCTTTCCTCAATCTTTGGAACTCCCGTTAAGGACATTTCAATCTTTCTTCGCTTACTTTTTATTTTATTTTATTTCCTGCCTTCCTTCTCTACCCCTTCTTTGGCAACACAGCTTTCATTCCTTTTATAGGTTTCCTCTCACATCATGCTAGACACAACATCCCACAATTTTGCTGAATTTCTATCATTGTCATCTAATCCATCCCACCCTTCTCCAACACCCCCTCCCTTACCTCTTGTAACTGCTACTATTTCTAATACCCAGAAGACATGGAAACAAGTGGTTTGGGACACTGTCGCTTATACTCTTTCTTATAAATCACCTAGTGAAGTTGATGAAAAACTCATTGTCTGTCCACACCTTGCACGCTTCAAAATGAAGCAAATCGCTTGAAATCCACAATAGTGAGATTTTTCTTAGAACACAGACCAACTTTTCTATTAATACTGTGATGGGCAAATAAGCTATGAAAAAGCAGAGGCCTTCACTATGTTCTGCTATCTGAAGATAGCCTTATACTTTTCTCTTTCTCCTCCATATCAGTAGCTCATAAATTCTCGAGAAGGGTCTGTGGCATTTTGGGAATTAACCAATTTTTTTACAAATTTGATAGCCTGGATTGAAATTCGAAACCATCAAAATTTAGAATCTTCCTATATGGATGAACTTTCATAATGTTCCCTTAGAGTATTGGACCACTCAGGGTCTATAAATAGCTAGCTACATTGGAAAGCCTTTATGTATAGATGAGAATATTGCCACTAAGAAAAGAATTGAATATGCCCGTATATGTGTCCGTATAGAAGCATCAAAATATCATTCCAATGAAATCCCAATCATGCGGCTAGGGGATGGGAATCAATTACGGGAGAATAGCATTGCAATTTCCTATCATTGGAGGCCCCCCTGCAAAAGCTCACAATGCTATTTGGAGACCTACCGATAAAGTCTTCAAGATTGGAAACTACCAAGAGCTTATGGGTCATGAAGAAGAATGTCATTCAAAAGAAAATCAAGATTATGAAAATTCAAGTGCTCCTTTGAATGATAACAGGGATAATGTAAACCTCTCTCCTGCAAATCTTGTAGTCGAATCTATGTAGAAAATGGATAGTTCGGTACCTTATGTAGAGCTGATAAGCAAAAACAGAAAATCATAAATATTGGAAAATTCAGCTACAGAGGAGAATGATATGTCTGACAAGTCTTCTCCTTGTCTCATATCTAAACAAACAAATAATTTAGTTATCTTACCCAATCAACGTGGTTCAGCTCCCTTACACAAGGAGGTAATATGCAAAAATGAACCCCCTCATGTCACCCCTTCTGCTTCCTTATGTTTGTCAATAGCAGAGGATATTTTTAATCCTTCTCAGGGAAATAATAAAGATTAAAACAGTGAAAATTCCCAATCTATGTCAAGAAGAAATGTCAAAGGAGTAAGGGTAAATGCCCCAAAAGTACCTCCATTTAACATGACTATTTGGTTTGAAATGTTAAAGGAATAAATTGCCCTTTTATCAGCTTTAAGGGATTTTGTTTGGAGAGAAAAACCTCCCTTACTTGGTTTACTTGAAACAAAAGTTAAGTTGGCAAACCTAAATAAGTTGAATCTTTTAGGTCCTCAATGGAAACTACTATCTAATCACAGTGATCATGCCTATGGAAGGATAATAGTGTGCTTCAATTCAGATGAGATTAAGGTGGAATTACTGGAGGCAAATGAACAGGTTATGCATCTTCAAATCCTATTGCTGTAAGGTGACATTGATTTGTATGTTCCTTTATTTATGCTAGCAACTTTGAATTCCAACGAAGAGATATATGGAACAACATTAGACAGTATGGTGGTAATATCAACAAACCATGGCTCGTATGTGGGGATTTCAACCCAACTCTTTATGCATCTGATTCGGACCTTTGTTCGTAATCTTGGAGATCAAATCAAAAAATAATCTAAGGATTGCAATATATGATGCAACCTCGGATCGTCTCACTTAATCGAAACCTAAAACGAATGGACTTAAGTTAACCTGTGTGTCTTTAATTGTAAGCTAATTTGGTAAGGGGGGGTTTTGATCTTTGAAAACATTAGCTGAACTAAATTGAATTGTAAGAAAAATATGTAAAATATATTTTTGGATTTTTAGGAATAGGAAATGGAAAGATTAAGACAAATGATCAAATAGTGATAGTATCGTCTTGAAAATGAGCTTTGGCTATCATAGTTCGAAATTAATTTTTTGAAGGGAGTGGAAATCGCTAAGTTTCAAATGGTTAAACCTTAAAGAACTCTTTAAGTCTGAGGTCTTAATCAATAAGACTTCATTTCTTAAAACCCTGTTAAATGCTCTTAGTGTGTGTAGTGGATAAGTCCATGCAATAAGTCACTTTGGAATCTAGAATCAACTCAATATCAAACACAACTATGCAAGATAAAAGAGAATCGACAAGATCAAAAATAGGCATATATGAGACTTCATATATCTATATAAACAAATCCAAACTATACATTGAATATCCAGCGCTTGATTAAACTATAATCAAGTAATTAAAAATCCTAAACCTAGTAATTCATAAATCATAGCTAAACCATGGATTAAGCTACTCCCCTTTTAAGCTTACTGAACTTTGGCCATTTCTACATCTTCCTAGCCATGCATAGCTCCAAGAAACTTCACAATCAACAAGCAATCAAAGGCACCTATGGTAGAAGTCGACGATGAAAAATGGAAGAAATGAGATGGATATAAGAGAATACGATGGTGTGTTAGGTGGTGGAAAGATGATATGTCTGGACATATATCAGCTCTCCCCTTTTTATGTTATCCCAAAATAGGCTCTTTTAAAAAATGAGTTCCTAGATTGGGTCGCACAGTTGGTTAATTTTTCAAAAATGGTTTGGTTTTGGTGCTGATTCGAATGTGTTGCCCTGGTGAAAGGATGAGTTTGCCGTGGTGAACTTTTCCTGAAAGATTTATTTAATAGCTTTTTGATTTTTTCACGGCGAAGCATCATCCTCACCACAACGAACTTTGCCCAAAAGGTTTCTTCAAATATTTTCCAATTTCATGAATGTGAAACATCATCGTCGCTATGATGAACTTTACCTGTTGCCTCGTTGACTTGTGTTCTTGGTCTTCACTCTTTGGCTCCACTTCTTGAATGTTCTACAATGAAAAATAGTAGTTTGTAGTATCAATTTTTCTACAAATCGATTTAGTGCAATTACTAATTATTT
>JANIPM010000006.1:38643372-38655087 GCA_027478405.1 Erythroxylum cassinoides
TACCGGAAATTCGTGAATGCATGTACCTATGAATGAATGCATATGCAGTAAGCCTGTTCCTCTATAATCAGAGGCAGTAACATGATCAGTCAATAAGTGCAGTGCAATCCTATCAGTCAGTCCCAATTTACCCTAATACCCTTGATAGCAGTAACGGGATGTTACACCTTTCCACCAATCCTAACCAAATTTCCTTTGTGACAAAACCTTAGGAGACTACTCCTAAAACTTCTTCCCATTTCGTTGAAATTAAAAATTCGGGGAACATCAGATCATGGAAGTCAATTGTTTTAGAAAGTATGGCAAACTCCACAAAAGATAATGCATTAACCTATTACCCACCGGAGATTAAGGAGGATCAGATCTACGTCATTCCTCCTCCAGAGTTAGCTAAGAAGGGAGCAACACATTTCAGGTTAGGTCTGATAGGTTTTCTCATAGAAAAGAGACCAACTTATCCTATGGTCCAGAGAGCTCTAGCTAAGTCCTGGGTAGAGTTTGGGCTAAAGGAAACTTTAATTACTAGCTCAAACAACTTTTTGTTTAAGTTTGATTCAGAGATAGTTTGAATTTGGTGTTGGAAAAGGGCCCTTGGCATATCCAAGGGAAACCCTTAAATCTCAGAAAGTGTCTGAATGGGGGGAACAAGAAGAGGTTAAGTTTGCCCCAGTGTAGGCTAGGTTTCATAATATTCCAGTAGAATATTGGAATACTAAAGGGTTGGGAAGGATTGCAAGTGTTGTGGGACACCCTCTTTTAATGGATTCTCAGAAAGCTAGGATGACTATGATAGTGTATCCATAGATGTGTGTGAAGCTAGAACTACAGAGGAGTTGGCCTTCTTCCTTCCAACTGGCTACGTAAAATGAGGGGGGGAAATAATTTTTAAGGAAATAAGGATTGAGTATGAATAGAGACCTGAGCAGCAAGTATAGAAGAAGGAATGGGCACCTACAGGGAGAGTGTTTAAGACTGGATTACAACAAGAGTTAGAGAAGGGAAAGGAGAAGATATCAAACATTCCAACTCAGCAGGAAAAGGAATAGGAACTAATCTCAGAGAAGACAGTTCAAAGTAATAAGGAAATTAGAGCACCAGAGATTCATAATGAGCAATGCAAGGGGAAAGGATCTAAATAGAAGGATCATATTAATGAGATGACAATGCAAGAAGATAAAGATGCAAGCATTGCTGGGAGTCCTTCTCTTCCAAACCAGGATCAACAGATGCAAGAAGAATCGAGTGGAGACCTTAAGGATTCCAACTCTTCTGTTGTAAACCAAGTAGGTATAATTCCTTCCTATCCTATTTCTAAATTGGTTCCTAATAGTCCTGGTATTATGAGAGGGGCAAAGGGGGACTTTACAGTGAGGAAAAGTAGGAAATCATGGAGAAAACAGAAGTAGGATGTATTGTTGGTTTTTGGTTGTTGTGTTAATGGATTTGATTTTTTGGAATATAAGGGGGTTTAAACAATCCCAAAAAACAATTAGCAATACATGCTTGTCTTAAGAGATTATCTGTTTCTTTTGTCTTTTTGATAGATTCTAGGATTATATCTCCTTCCTATTTGAATAATATTTGCTCCTCCTTGTATCCTAGATGGACTTATTACAGTAATGTAGACTAGTCTTCGAATGCTAGGATTGTGTTAGTTTGGAATCTTGATAGTTTTCTGTGTTCTATACTAAGCTCTAGTGACCAGCTGATTCACTTGGACTTGTCCCCTAGGAACTGTTCTTCTTCCTTCTTAGAGACTTATGTTTATGTGTCTAATAACCTCAACCATAGGAAGAATCTTTGGTCTGATCTGTCAAATATTAACCACTCAGTAGGTAATCTTCCTCGAATTATTGGGGGAGATTTTAATGCTATTTTGTTTCCTCATGAAGCAGATCCTATAAGTTCCTATTCTATGAATGAGATGAGTGGTTTTAGAAAGTGTGTTTAGGACAATGCTTTGTTTGATTTAAATTCTAGTGGTTCAAGTTTTACTTGGAACAATAAACAAAGTGGAGATTCCTTTATTTAGATAGAGCCCGTATAAACTCAGGTTGGAGCTCTAGGTTTCCCAGTTCATATTGTGTTATTTAGAACCCAAACATCTTAGACCATTCTCCAATAGTGGTTAGGTCTTTAGTTAATATTAAGAAGAGAACTTCTCCATTTATGTTCTCAAATTTTCTAGCTTCTCAACCCAATTTCCTTCAGACTGTAGAGGATGCTTGGTCCTCTCAAGTTCAGGGTACTCCTATGTATTATGTAGTGTCTAAGCTCAAGATGGTTAAAAAAACTCTCAAAATCCTGAACTCTCGCCAGATAGGGGATGTGAATGTTAGAGTTGAGAATTGCCAAGTTACTCATAATAATATTCAGGATCAAATGAGACTTTTACCTAAGTCTTCTAGTTTGATTGCTTAGGAATATGAGGCCATTAATGAGTTAATTAGAGCTCTAGAGGATTAGGAGTCATTCTTTAAACAGTCTTCAGGATTAAATGGCTTAGAGAAGGGGATAAGAACACCAAATTCTTCCATAATTCTCTCCTTGCTAATAGAAACAGAAACAACATACATTCTTTAGTAGTAGGAAATAGGAAAAGAATAGTTGGTCTAGAAGAGATTCAAGATCAATTTTTTGAATACTTTTAAGGTTCTATTGGGGATAAAAAGTCCCTTCACTCATCTAAAGAGTTTGTGGAAAATCTTTTCCCTTATTCTTTGTCTGGTAATCTTTCTAATTCTCTTATTGCTGAAGTTTCAGCACAAGAGATAAGGGAGTTATTCAATTCTCTTAATCCCAATAAGGCTCTTGGTCTGGATGGGTTTAATGGGTTTTTCTTCAAACAAACCTGGCATATAATTGGAGAGGAAGTTACCAGTGCCATTCAAAAAAATTTCCAACATGAAAAACTCCTCAAAGAGCTTAATTCCACTTTCATTTCACTCATTCCTAAAAAAGCTAACCCTTCCACAGTGTTAGACTATAGACCTATCTCTTGTTGTTACATGCTTTATAAGTTGATTGCTAAAATCATGGCAGATAGGCTTAGAGAGACTTCCTCAAATTGGTAGCCTAAATCAAAGTGCCTTCATTAAGAACCGTTGAACAGGGGAAAATATCCTATTGGCTTAAGAGATTTTCAAGAATTATCACCCCTCTAATAACCAGAAGAGGTGTGCTTTTAAAGTAGACCTTCAAAAAGCCTATGACTCAATTCAATTGGATTTCCTCCCTAATGATTTAGTAGCTATAGGCCTTCCTTTAAAGTTAATAGAATGGATCAAAGAATGTATAACCTCTCCTTCTTACTATATTTCAATGGAACTCCCTCAAAAAAAATTTAGGGAAGTCAGGCCTAAGACAAAGAGATCCCTTATTTCCATTCCTCTTCATTATTTGTATGGAAGCTTTCTCTAGGAGTTTGAATGTTTGTAGAGATGGTTGTCCTTCCTTCAAATACCCTTGGAGTTGCAAAACCCTTAAACTGACGCATCTCTTGTTTGCTAATGATCTCCTGATGTTTTGCCATGCATATTTGATTTCTACTCAAACTTTGCTTGATTATATGTGTACCTTCTCTAGTTTTTTTGGCATGGACATGAATCCTTCCAAGAGTCAGTTTTTCTTATCCCCTAATATGAACCACCTGAATCATCAAATGGAACTTATCTCTAGACTCAAGAAAGGCACTCTCCCCATATGGTATTTGGAGGTACCTCTCTTAATAGGTAGGTTATCTAGGAGGGATTGCCTACCCTTATTGGACAAAATTGATACAAGGATAAACAAATGGACTCATAAAAATCTTTCCTATACTGGTAAACTCCAATTGGTGATTTCTGTCCTATCTTCTTTCCAAGTGTACTAGTCTACCCACTTCATTCTCCCTTCATCCATTCTTAAGGATACAGAGACTAAACTTAGGAATTTTTTATGGGCAGAGAAGGTAGATTCTATATCTCATGCAAAGGTTAAATGGAGTGACATTAGTCGACCAAAAAGGAAGGGAGGTTTAGGGATTAAACATTTGTCAACATGGAATTATGTCCTATTAGGAAAAAGGATTTGGTATTTGTTTGTTGATAGGGAGGGTCTATGGATTAAGTGGGTGCATACTATCATTTTGAGAAGGGAAAACTTCTGGAGTGCCTAACCTACCTACAATCATTCTTGGAGTTGTCAGAAAATCTTACTTGTGAGACATAAAATGGGGAACCAATTTAGATTTAGGATAGGGAATGGAATTTCCACTTTTTTATGGCAGGATCCATGGCATCCTAGAGGAATTCTGAAGAACTTCTCTTCTCCAAAAGAGATCAATGAGTCAGAACTTCCGATGTCAACAAGAGTCTCCAAAATTATCAGCAACAATGAGTGGAGATGTCAAGAGGCATCTATAGAGATCATTAGTAACCTTAAGCCCCTTCTATACTAATCAAATAGTTCTCAACCAGATTGTTTGGAATGGTTAGCTAGCCCTACAAAAAAAATACTAATGGTTCAGCCTACATTTTCTTGAGACCTCCTATACAGAAAATTCCTTGGCATAAGTTGGTTTGGTTTAAAAGCAATAGGCTTAGGTGTTCTTTTATACTATGGCTAGCTTTCTTTAAGAAGTTACAAACATAAGACAAACTTCTTTATCTCCAAACTCCTAACCACTACTCCTTGTGTATCTCGGATAATGAAACTATTGAACACTTATTTTTTGAGAGTCAATTCTCTAAATCCGTATGGGACCAATGCCTCAACCATTTCCATATACACGTCCCAAATCAGTCAAACCTTCAATCCATCCCCTTTTGGTTTAATCTTGCCTCAAATACCAGAACCTCTGACATTAATATTTTCCCTATCCTTCTGTATACTATTTTCTATAATATTTGGTTTGAAAGGAATACTAGAACATTCAAAGATGAAGCCAAGGATGTGGGGAGTGTGTACTCCAGAGTAATCTTCCAAGTTATGGAACATCTCAGCTCAAACACCATCAGGAGGTAATTGATGAAGTTTATATTCACTAATATATTTAGCACCTAGAAAACTCCTTGTTTGAAAATAGTAAGTAAAGATAACATGGAGTGGACAAGACAAGAGCATCTCTATATAACAGATCAAAGACCTCTACCTACGAATGGAGGGCAAAAGAACAAATAAAATTCCTATTAATGAAGGTATGTGAGAGGTAGGCAAATTTGACAGTGAATAAGGGAACTCGAAGAACATTACTATCCTTAAAGTGTGTTGATAGTAGATAAGGTTTGTTTTAATGTTGCTTGAATTGTAGCTGGAAAGTATTGTTGGTAAACTTATGCTACTGTATTTATTACATAGCTTTCTAAGGTTTCTTCGTAGGAAGGTTGTATAGAAAATTTTGATAGTGATTGCTAAAAGAAATTAGGTTACAAGGTATGTTATAGGTTCAATTGGACCTCCTTTTGGTTGTCAAGAGATTTATGTGTAGGAATCTCTAAATATGTATATAATATTTTATTATCTGTATAAAGTTTTTCTGATTTACCAAAAAATAATAATAAATGTGTGTATGCTCATTATATAGCAAATTTACTACTTTGATTCATATTAAAATTTCATATGGAGCATGCTTTATGTTACTACAAAAATAATTATTGTAATAGTTGTATAAATATCCTTTTGGCTTGAGATCTTTAAGATAGTTTATATAGAAATTGATATATTTAAGTACCTATAAATAGGGTTACAATATTAGAGAAGATTGAGAAGATTGATTAAAATAGAAGAATCACACATCCTTATCTTTCTTTGTTTAAACACAAGTACTTGACACCTTTCATAACTAGTGCCTATTTTGTGCTACTTCTCTCTTATGTAACTTTAATGATGAGTCCAATATCATTCTTAAATAAACTTTGATGTTGGTCTTGTCCTATATCTTAGCTCCTAGACCTTAGTGAAAGACATGTTCTCCTGTTATACTTTGTTTCTCCAGCTTCTCCATTTTTATGCATCTTTAATTTAGAATTAGCTGCCCATGTCTCCTACAATGTTGTTATCCATCAAGTTAGCTTTTTAATGACTAAAATATTATCAATTTGAAAACTGTAGAGAAAGTTATACTAAATCTTGTGTTTTTGTCTCAAATTCTTCACTTAAAAGAAGTTGAACTAAACATTACAAAAACACAATAAAATTTATATAAAATTTATCATCTAAGTTCCAAACACTAAGTAAATTAAACCTATATAATACGTAAAGTATCAATCTGCCAAATTCCTCCATATTTAGCTCATGAATGAATTCCATTTTCATAGTTATATGGTAACATTTATCATATATCATAAGCCTTTAAACCTTTAGGTGTCCCTAGTAGATATATAATCTCTTATGGGTTTACTTAAATTATACTTATAAACATTGACCTAAACTAATTATCAAACTTCAAAATTAACAACATAATATATACAAATTCAAGTCTCAAGAGAATTGTAAACATTATTAAACAAAAAGAATTGTAAACATTCATCACATAATATTTTGTAACCCAAATCATAATACAGATAATACAAAGTAAACCTTATTTTACCTCCATTTCAAGTTCAAATACCATGAATTGATAATTCCTAACAAGATATCACTGATTCACATAGATCTTTGGAATTTGGGTGAGGTACTCTCATCATCTTCTATTGAAATTAAACTTACAATAGATTTGAAATTTATCCAGTCTCTATTACTAAAATAGATATGTAAAAGCCCAAATCAAAAGGAATTTGATTAGGATTGTAATGAGGTCAAAACATTAAATAGGCTAACAAAGGAAATGGAATAAGTAAGAAAAATATTCATAACTAGTAGATAAATAAAGAAAAATCCCATAAAAAATTCAATGTTATTCTATTAACTCCTTATATTCTTACAACCATCCATTTTCTTCATACTTTTTCAATCAAAAAAATCTATGCCAACCAATTTTTAACACTTCATTTCCTCTTTATTTTCTCCTCGTTGTTTTTCTCTAATTGACATGAGATTCCCTTTTTACATTGACATTTTCATACGCTTAACCATCTCCCCTCAATTATTTCCTTGTAACCCCTTATCAGGAACTACATCAAATTATAAGCTTAAGCATTAATAATTATGGACTAAATATTTGTTTTTATTTTAGGCCTAAGGTTCTTTAGAGAAAAGGATACTAAAAAAAGCTTAAAACTCATATGAGGCTCAAAAGGGCTTACTAAATGATTAATGTATAAAAAGCTAGGTAATTTGACTCAAACATAGATCATAAGGGCCTTATGATCTTCATACTTGCATATATCTTATTATAATCTAAAAAAGATAAATTTCAAGTTCTATAAATTTAAAAGAAGAGTAAGTATCCACATTTAAAATCAAAAAGAAACTAGTATTGAATGCAATTTAAAATTGGAATCAATCTTTTTCTATAACTTTAGAGTTTTACCTAGCATATAAGATTGATGCCAGTTACACTTCTTTTATAGGTGTGAGTTTGTTCTTCTAAACACTTACGTAATTTTAAGATCAACACCTACCCTTCTTTTTATAATTGATACATGTTATTCTCATTAATCTTTGTTTCATGCTTAAACTTGATTTTATGTCTTCCTTACACTATGTCTCCTCCTCTGTGTCCTTAGGCTCATGAATTATGATATGTATGTATGGTTTAATAAATAAAATGCAAAAACATCATGTTAAATACATCAAATAAAAAACTTACAAAGAAAAAATGTTAATAAATATAAAAATTAATGGCAAGTCTCAAAAAACTCAACCCCCACACTTAAACATGGCACTATTCCGAATGAAAACAATTGAGATGATAAAATAATCAAACAAGGCAGCTAAGGTTAAGAATTATCCCCTATCTTCTTGTACTTATAGTATAGAGATTAAAAATTTGAAAATGCTAAATGAGGCATTAGTGGAGGCTGAAGTGATGAAACTCTGAATTTCCATAAATGAATGATCATATCATAAAGGAGGGCCAAAGTGTGCAAAGGAATTAAGATACACCTCACTCAACTCTGATTAACTAAAATTTTTCCCAAATTTTCCTAATTAAGCCACTTGCTAACTTCTTGTTGCTTTGAGTAAAAAGATTCCTAATATACCTTAAGTCAGTCACTTTCAGTTGGCTAATTTCTTTCTCGAGCTCTTTACCTAGATTAGAGGATTTGACTCTATCTCCTTAAGCTTTGAATAGGTGTAAAACACAAGTAAAATCTCATACTAACAGCTAAGGCTTAGACATTATGCCTTGTAAGGAGTTGAGATCCTCCCAAAGTTTAAGCCTTTAGAAGAATAGATAATTGAGATGTTGAATGTATTTTCATAATTTCACAACTTACAAGAAAAGTTTATGAATTAATCTAAGCTACTTAGGATAGTTACTTTCACTTTCTTGTTATTAAATGCATAAACAATTCTGCCATTATAGTGCTGCACATTCTTGGATCCAAAGGACCAATCTTTACCTAAACATTTCATAGCATTTTTTAACTTGTAAACTTTAATTATAATCTCAAGCAGTACAATTATAATATCATTTTTCAATCAAAAAATCTTTCACAACTTGTCTCTTATAGGTCCCCTAATATTCTAAAAAAGTATAAAGGATTATGAGAGGATTTAGTTATCAATCCCTTTGGGTTTACTTTCCTTTTCTACCTGATTTTCTATTACTAGGAGTGAATTGGTTACCTTATTACACATTCAACATTGTCTCAGGATGTTCTCAGTTTGAATCCTCCTCTTCAAGCTCAGTACTCTTAAACTTAGTGTTTGATCTTTCACTATTCCCAGTCACAATCAGCTTAGCTTCATATTCACTAATCTTATCCAATTTATTTTTTAAATCCTTTATTACTGCTATTAAGCTTATCAGTTTTTCAAATTAGGCACTAGAGATGTTTTCTCCATTAGGCTGAGATAATGACACCTCCTCAATCCCTATCAGCTCAAAGTAGTCTCATGAAGTGAATCTTTTACCTTTAGGTTTCCAAATTTGCATTCCCATTTAAGGCTTCCAATTATAAGACAATTGGATTTCTATTTTAATCATTTCATCAACTATAATGAGTTTCATTACTGACAGTGTTTCAGGTAGTTCATTCTTGGGGTTAACCTCCACATATATTTTTTCATAACATGTTTTTCAAGCTTAGTAGTAGTTGTGCCAAATACTATTAATTTCCCCATAAAGCTAGCTAGAAAAATTAATCAATATAGAGTTTAGTACTCTAGTTAAATGATGTGGAAATTAATCCATAGAGGAATGGTTTTAATTTTGGTTCTTTCATATTCCATACTTGAAGCCCATTTTTGAACAAATATAAGTTGCCCTATACATGTCATGGACCATATTCTATTACCTTGTTCAAGTTGACCATATTAATGAATTTGAACAAGAATGTATCTTCTTTAGTAAGCAAAATTTTGTTCAGTGATTTTTTAAGGAAGTATCCAACCACTGTATTGCCCCATTGTTTAGCACCCTCTTGCAAAAATATTAGGGTCAAAGAGAATAAACTAAACCAATGAAAGAATAAAAAGTGAATAAATAATTAAAAATCCTTATAAGCTGTATTTCTATCCCTAACTAAAGTTTCTAGACACTAAACATATAAAACATAAACACATCAATCTTAACATAAAATATTAAAAGTAGAATAAAATTGTATAAATATAATATTGAATCCATGATGGTCAATAACAAATCCAATACTAAGATCAAAGAGAATAAATTAAACCAATGAAAGAATAAAAATGTATAAAAAATTAAAAAATCCTTATAAGCTACATTATAACCCTAATTAAAGATTCTAGACACTAAAATAGATAAAATAAAACACAAACACCTCAATCTTAATTTAAAAAAGATGAGTAAAAGAAAGAAAGAATGAAGATGTTACTGGCTTCTTCAATCCTTGATCCAAGTCTCCTTCCAATGAAAGAAAAAAATATATTAAAAACTATAACTTAAGATATTTGTAATTGGCTAGAAATCCCATATAAGTCTTCTAGTACAAATATTTATAGATAGGGTTATACTAGAAACAGATTGCTTAAAATTGATAAATCATCAATCCTTATATTTCACTGTTGGAACGCCAATGCTAGCACCTGTTATAACTAATATTAGACTTATTGTACTTATCTCTTGTATAACTAAAATGATGAGTATGGTGTCAATCTTAAATCAACTCTAGTGCTAGACGTATCTCATCTTATAGATCGTATTGAATAACAAGTGCTTTTGTTATGGTTTATTCGTCACACTTCTCTAATTTTAGACATCTTCAAGTTAGAATACGTTATGCATAGTTTTTGTCCATCAAGTTAGCTCTCCAAAACTCCAAATATTTTCAATAGGGAAATTGTGGAGAAAGTTGCAATAAATCTCAAAAATTTTGTTGCCAAATTCTTTACATATAAGACAATAAACTTAACATATAAAATCATAATAAATTAATATAAAAATGTCTCCCAAGTGGCAAATATCAAGTAAATTAACCCTAAATAATATGTAAAATATCAACTTATTAGTAGAGAATTTGGTTAGCATTTCATATATCAAAACAAGGTCATTTCATTTTATTACATTAGGCTTTAAGCCTAGAGCTTGAAATATTTTTAATCTTGGTCCCAAGTCTAAAATCAATCAAATAACACTAGACTTGATGACTTAGGTTGGGTCTACTCGAGTTAGGTCAATTTGAGATTGTATAATTTTTATTGTTATTTACTTTTTAGGATTAAATTAAACTTTAATTAAAAATAATTATAATTAAATTAAGATTTAGTTGATATTAAAATTATATTTGAATTCAATTACTGAAAAGTTTGACCTTATTATAAATAGGAGTAGAGTCTGTAAGGGATAACAATCCTAGCATAAATATGGTTGTTCTTCTTTGTTTTTCTTCCTATAAATCAAAATTGAGGTTGAGTTTTTTTATAGTTTGTTTTTATTTCTCCCTCTCTTCATGGAAAAGTGTGGCAATGGTGTTTTCTAGTAAAGTCAATATCTTACATTAGGAGTTAGGATGCATTCAAATATGTTGACCATTGATATTTCTTGCCATCAATAAGACATTATTCACTGTAGCTATTCGAATGGATGACAACATGGAGAAATCTTAAGTGTTGTGGTTACTCCTTTTATGAAGGATGGAAAGTTATTGGCATTTGGAAATTATGATGTAAGATGTTAGTTGATGAGTGGCAATGATTGTGATGTGGAGACAATGGTGGTGTTAAACACAATCTTTAGGTGATATTCGAGTTCGTGCCTCGTGAAGGTGGCGTGCTAAAATACTCAATCAATTAGAAATCGATATATTTTTTTTCAAAACAACATCAATATGCGGAAAATACAATTCAATACAAAATAGAAAAATAAAATGCAGACGCCAACTGATTCTGACCTCTATCATTTACTTGAAAGCTGTAGGGATACTCCCGTTTGTCTAACGAGGTATTCTTCTGATCCTGAAAAATATTTGCAAGGTATTCTCTTGATCCTGAAAAATATTTACAAATTTTAGGTGAGTTTTGCGAAATCAATGAGTGACCATCATCGATGGCTCACCCAGTCACATAACACACCAAATCACATTCACATCAGTTCACATTTCACATTCAATGAATATCGATCTTATAATGCTATATGCATGAGACTCACATTCGTTCTTATTGTTGTGA
>JANIPM010000006.1:38665235-38678583 GCA_027478405.1 Erythroxylum cassinoides
AGAGTATGATGAAGTAAAGATATGAGAGTCTTATGATATTTCCGCAAGAGTTGGACTTCGCTTTCAGAAATAGGATCTAACATTAGAGTAATAAGTTTGCTTTGATGTTTGCTTGTCATGAGCACGCCACCCTTGTGGGATGATGTCTAATAAGGATTTTTGGAAATAACTCTATCGGATAATACGCTCAGGCTTCATGATTAGTTTCATGATTTCGCAAGAGTTGGGTTCTGGCAACGGTGCCCAACATCTATTAAGTTGAAAATTCCTGAATTTCATGGCAAAATTTATCCTGAAGCTACTTAAATTGGGAATTGAAAGTAGAAAGGATTTTTGACGTCCATCATTTTTCTAAAGAAAAGGAAGCTAACTATTGTTGAATTCCAAAATTATGCCACTATTTGGTAGAGTAACCTTGTGTGTTAACGTAGTAGGAATGAGGAACCCTCTACTTTGTCTTAACGTGAACTCATCGACATAATGAGGAAGAAGTACACTCAAATGCCTATTTTCGTGAATTGTATAACATGGTACAGGAACTAGAGCAAGACAGTCGAACTGTAGTTGAATACTTTCAAGAGCTGGAGGCATTGAAAATCAAAAGATGGCACTAAAGATGATGAACCAACTGCTTTAGCTCGTTTTCTTGAAGGGTCAAATCAACCAATTCGCCAGAGAGTTGAGATGCAAGGGTTTATTGATATAGATGATTTGTTAGAGAAAGCCATGACTACTAAGAGACATATGAAGGAGAATGTTTCTACATCTTCTTTGAATGTAAAGGCTCGACCTAACAATGTACATTGGCAACAAAATAAATGGGAAAACAATGGGGCTAAGAGAAACCCGCCGAACACCAATGCCAATAAAAATATGTCCTTTAAACCTTCTGAGTTTAAGGCTAGTTCTTAAAACTTAGGTCAAAATCGAAACCTATCACATGCTTTAAGTGTCTATTAAGGGTCATATAGCATCACAATGTCCTAACCAAAAGGTGTATATGTTGTTGGAGGATGGGACTTCCATTAGTGATTTGATTGTGATGATATGCCTGAATTAACTCAAAGCGACGAGGAAGAAGGTGTTGAGGGGGACAAATTTATTAATGAATTCGAGGCTGAGGGGTCTAATGAAGCATTGGTGGTAGTCCAAGCCTTGAATACACAAATTTCACCTAAGCCAAATGATGAACAACGTACTAACATCTTCCATACAAGATGTTTAATTAAGAATAAGGTATGCCTTGTGATTATTGATGGAGGTAGTTATACTAATTGTGTTAGTGAACATCTTATTACTAGGTTATTAGTACCTACTATGCAGCATCCTCATCTGTACAAGTTGCAATGGTTAGATGATAGAGGTAAGGTAAAGGTAAAATGCCAAGCACTTGTTCATTTGTCTATTGGGAAGTATCAAGATAAGGTTCTTTGTGATGTTATACTTATGAGTGCATGTCACATATTGTTGGGGCATCCACAGGAGTTTGATAGATGCACAAATAAAGATGGATATACTAACAAGTACTCTTTTGTAATGGATGGTAGGACATGTACTTTGAAATCCCTTTCCCCTAAAGAGGTTGTAAGCACACAAATCAAATTGAGAGAAGAGAGAGAGAAAAGATAAGGTGAGTCACAAAAGTCAACTTAGGGGAGAGAAGAAAAGGAAGCACCAGTTAAGTGAAAGAGTGAAAAGCCAAAAGCTGGTTAGAAAAAGGCATCTTTTATGGGAGTGTGAGAGATGTAGATAGGGTTGTTTTTACTCATACATCTTTTGTCTTTATGATTTATAAATAAAATTGCTTTGCTACTAACGAACTACCCAGTAATTTACTCGTTGAGGTTTAAATTAATTTGTAGGATTATGAGGACGCATTCCCTTAGGAGATGCCAAAGGGGCTTCCACCACTTCGAGGAATCAAATACCAAATCGATTTCCTATATGGTTTAAACATTCCTAACCTACCAGAGTATCGAGCCAATCTTGAGGAGAAAAAAGAGTTGTAACATCAAGTTGATGAACTCCTTGACAAATCTTTGGTTACAAAGTTGTTAAGTCCATATGCCGTGCCTATCATACTTGTACCTAAGAAAGATGGAACTTGGCAAATGTGTGTTGATTGTTGCGATGTTAACAAAATAACTATTAAATATCGACACCTCATTCCTAAGCTTGATGACATGCTAGAAGACTTATATAGTGCATGCATACTTTCAAAAATTGTCTTAACAAGTGGCTATCATCAAATTCATGTAAAAGACGATGATGAGTGGAAAATAACATTTAAAACCAAATTTGGAATTTATAAATGGATTATGCCCTTTGGTTTGACCAATGTTGGTTCAACTTTTATGAGATTAATGAACTATATGTTTAGACCTTTTATAGGCAAATTTGTAGTAGTTTATTTCAATGATATTTTGGTGTATAGTAGAGATGTAAGTGCGCATGC
Source organism: Erythroxylum cassinoides (assembly GCA_027478405.1). Lineage (NCBI taxonomy): Eukaryota > Viridiplantae > Streptophyta > Magnoliopsida > Malpighiales > Erythroxylaceae > Erythroxylum > Erythroxylum cassinoides. Next base: position 38,667,691 of record JANIPM010000006.1, read on the forward strand.
TAAACATCTTGAGCAAATACTTTCCACTTTTCGTGCTCAAAAACTTTATACCAAATTAAAGAAATGTACTTTATGTGTTCCTGAAGTTATATTTCTTGGATTTGTTGTGAGTAAAGATGGAGTTAAAGTTGATGATGCCAAGGTTAAAGCCATTGTCGAATAGCCTACACCTAAGTCTATTACTGAAATGAGATCCTTTCACTATTTGGCTAGCTTTTATCGCAAGTTTGTGAAGGATTTCTCAACCAAGGCAGCCCCATTAAATGGGTTAGTAAAGAAGAACGTTAAGTTCAAATGGGGAGAAGCACAACAACTTGCATTCGAGTCCTTAAAAAAGGATTTGATAACTGCACCAGTATTATCCTTACCTAACTTTGAGCAAACTTTTGAAATTGAATGTAATGCTTCTAGCATGAGCCTTGGCACTGAGCTAATGCAAAGAGGTAAGCCTATAACATATTTTTCTGAAAAATTGAATGGTGTGTGTTTGAACTATCCAACTTATGATAAAGAACTTTATGCTGTCATTAGGGCTTTGAAAACCTGGCAACACCACTTGATGCCTAATGAGTATGTCATCCATACTAATAATAAATCTCTTAAATATATGCACGGTCAAAACAAGCTCAATAAACAACATGCTAAGTGGAGTGTTTTTCTTGAATCTTTTCCTTATGTCATTAAGTACAAAAAGGGTAAAGAAAATGTTGTTCCTGATGCATTGTCACTTGGCATGGGTTGCTTGTTACTTTGGACACTAAGTTATTAGGATTTGAATATTTGAAAGATTTATATGAACATGATCTTGATTTCTCAAGTGTCTATGCTACGTGTAAGTATGATGTAGTTAATAAGTTCTATAGACATAATGGGTTTTTGTATAAAGGGAACAAATTTTGTGTGCCTAATTGCACCATGAGTGAACTGTTGGTACGTGAAGCTCATAATGGTGGTCTTATGGGTCATTTTCGTATTCTCTTGATGTATTGCAAGAACATTTTCATTGGCCTAATATGAAAAAAGATGTTGAAAGAATTTGTGAAAAGTGCATTGAGTGCAAAATGGCTAAATCAACATCTAAACCACATAGACTATATACACCACTTCCTATTCCCTCATTCCCTTGGGTTGATATTTATATAGAGTTGTGCTGGGATTACCAAGATCTCAATGGGGGAATGATTCTATATTTGTTGTAGTTGATCATTTTTCCAAAATGGCAGATCTCATTGCTTGTAAGAAAATTGATAATGCTTTGCATGTGGCTAATTTATTCTTTCGAGAAATTGTTAGGTTGCTTGATATTCCTTGAAGCATTGTAACTGATGGAGATGTAAAATTCTTAAGCTAATTTTGGAAAACTCTATAAGGAAAACTAGGAACTAAATTGTTGTTTTCTACTACTGCTCATTCTCAAATTGATGGTCAAACTGAAGTTATAAATAGGACGCTTGGTATCTTATTGCGTGCCATAATCAAATGAAATTTGAAAAGTTGGGAGTCTTGTTTACCAATAATTGAATTTACTTATAATCGTACACACTACTACCAACTATTCTCCATTCAAAGTTGATTATGTTTTCAATCCACTAACCCCTTTGGACTTGTCTCCATTACGTATTTTTGAGTTCTTAAATGTAGATGGAGCCAAGAAAGCTGAATTAGTCTAAAAGTTGCACGCCAAAATGTGTGAAACCATAGAGAGCATAACTGAGCATTATGTACAAAACGTCAACAAGAAAAAAAAAGGTCATTTTTTAGCCTGACGATTGGGTTTGGGTTCATATGAGCAAAGAAAGATTTCCTACTTCCTAGAGACCAAAGCTCCATCCTAGGGGCGATGAATGCCTACAAATTTGATCTTCCATGTGACTATGGTGTTGTGCAACTTTTAACGTATTTGATCTTTCTCCCTTTGAATTTGATGTAGATCTATTGGATTCGAGGACCAATTCTTCTGAGGAAGGGGAATGATATGGATCAAAGGGCTAGTGACGTGGCATCTCAAGTGGGGTCGATGGTTGAGTGCTCGAAATAAGAGCTCGAGGTCTCAACTCAAATTCCACCACTAACTTTCAAAAGAGTTCCCCTTGTAGGTATTGTTGGGGCTATGACAAGGGCTAGGACCAAAAAGATGCAGAGGACTTGAATAATTTAATTAAAGAAGTTTATTCTTAAGCTCAAGTCTAATTTGCTTCAATTAAGAAGTCTAAGCAAGTCCACTTAACAAGTTTTGGAGAAGTTGGGCCAACCCAACTTGACAAATAAGGCCCATGACCGAATTTTACTATTAGTAGATTTTCTTCTTTGTAAGAAACAATTAACCAAATCTTATAAAGTCACTTGTTTTCAAAAAGATAGTTTCTTAGTAGGTTAAGTAATTAAGATTAGTAGGTTTCCTTGACTAAATCCTATAAAGTGTCTTGTTTCCTAAAAATTAATTTCCTAATAGATTAAGTAATTATAAGTTTGAGGTATTATTTTCCTTAATTTTCGGTCAACCCCTCTCTTATATATAAAGAGGTTCAGCTATCACTAAGAGACACAATTTTATGACATTATTTTGTTAGGTTTATCGTTATAATTATTCTTGTTGAATAATTAGAATGCACTGCACAATTTTCATGATTTGTATGGAACTTATCTAATTGATTTTGTTTTATCAATTAGTGGCACCTTTATTTGTTGCTCTTCTTCTAATCTTGTGTCGTTCAATTCATAATTTGCTTGAATTGAGTTATGCATATTCTTGAGGGTTAAGTTACAAATCTTTTAAAACAAACTTTGTTCTTCTCTTCTTGTTCGAATCTTCTTCTTGGTTGAAGATCAAGTGATGAATCAAGAAAAATCTTGGATAAGCTTTTATATCTCGCAATTTTCCTGTCAAGTACAATAATAAATAAATGAAAAATCAGATATTTAACCTATATATAATCTAAATCAATGACATAATCCAAGTTAAATTCTTTAAATGAATGTCTTTGGTGGAAATTATATTACAACATAATTTTAACCGGCAACCAAATAAAAGAATCGATTGTATGATGTAACCAACATATCATTGCATTTCTTATTATTTTGTACCAAAAACTTATGGTTTGAGGTGAGGCACATCTGACGAATTAGGAAGATTCAACATAGAAACAGGCGTATTAGGAAAGAAAAAGGTTATTTTTAACAAACACGAGGAAGACATGAGCAGCATGCATTAACCAGTTTAATTCGCTGACGGCTGCCATGAAGCAAACCATATGAAATCAACATGAAATGTAGCATGTGACACATTGTTAGTTAGCACCAAAACTACAAATGTGACAGGTCATTTTGCAATACAAAAATTCAAGTATAATCGGAGAACATTTCACATAGGTCCTACATCATCTTCACCAACTTTCAACTTTCAGACTTTATTTAGCAGGGTCTTATCTCATTCTTTGTAGCTTGAACATGGAACTACAAAACGTTGCGATCGATGGAGCTCAGGTAGGCTGCAACTAGTAATTTTTCCAAATCTTGGATGTAAAATGTCAATTAAAATAACGTAAATTGCAAAAATGTATAACAAATACTAAATTCATGTACAACGAAGAAGTCATACGACAACTTATAAGGTTGGTCAAGTTTTCACATTCCAAAAACAAAATTTTGAGCTTTAATAAAAAAAGCAGATACATGGCCACAAGGTCTGCATGCAGTTGATTTATGAAAGCAATTATTTCTGAAAAACATCAGTTGTTTAGGACATGAAAATATGCATCAAACCTCAAATTGGGTTTTGAAATGATCAACATATTTGAATCTGCCTCTACATGACACCTATCTTTTCTTTAACCTGATCATAATATTCTGTCTTTTCGGGAAAGGGTTTCTGTGTAGAACGTAATTATCTATTCCCAAAATTGTTGTTCCCTATGTTCCTTTTACATCCAACCTATTTATTTATTAATTGGAAGAGAGTAATGATAAATGGTTTGTCTGCTTCAAACTTTTCTCTTATTTCAATGCCTAATGGCGCTCAAAGTTTAAATCAAGCAAACAAAATTACTTGACGATAAACAGCACCCTGTCACTAAGTACCCCAAACAAATTAAATAAATAGTTTTGATTCGTTGTTAGAATAATTTACACCAAAATAAAAGCAGCAATAGAACGTGAGCAGTTACCTTCTCTCGTTTTGAACCTTTGAAATAGCGGACTTACCAATTGTAAATGTACCAAGTTTGAAACATAAATCCCTTGTGCACATGATAGGCAAACTATAGCCACTTGCCACTCTTTAACTTTAGGTCTTGCCCATCACTCTCTACACTGTATTAGGAAGTACGCTCTCGCTCAGAAAATTAGGAGGAAATAGTTATAAAACATCTTAATTTTACTATCGCAACTGGCTAGTCTTTAACTTAAAATATCCTAAACATAAATAAAATACGTTCAGGGTCTCATGCCCAATAAAATGGTTGCCGTGTTAATCCCAAATAATTATCTAAAGAGAGCTATTCCCAAGGCATCACACCTCCATGTACGTTAACTTAGTCGGTACGTCACCACATTTGTCATTGTCAAAACAAAATAAAGAATGAAAGGACACAAAACAGGCTTCCTCTTCACATATGCCCCATTGTATCAATCAAATGCTAAAATTCAGTTCATACATGAAGCTCTCATGAAGATAAATTGCCAGATCTTTGGGGTTGGTATATAGATCTTTAGGCAACCAATCGTAGCAGAAGAGTTCACGCCTATGGTGCTCCTGAAATGCTTTAGCTGCACCTCCGAGCACCCAGGTGGGCAGAGTAGAACTCACAATCAGGAATAAGTGATCTGTGTATCTTTTTTTTTTTCCTCTTTCGATTACAATGTGCGACAACTAAAATTTTTGAACTGATATGATCCAAAATACTTCTATTTGTACTCTTCAAGAGCATAAATATTAGAGAAGTATCTCAGAAGATCAATCTTTACCACAAGTAACATGTAGATGTAATATCTGAGGCAGTCAAGAGGCAAGCTCAATCAAAATAACAAAACATAAGAAAATTCATTATCAACATGCAAATTGCAAGAGAACTATTCAAGTCTTCAAAGATTGTCACACTATCCATTGCACTATAACATAAATGTTCTAGCCTTCTAGCTTCTTCTATACATTACTTTAGGTATTGTTAGATCTGTTTCTTAACTATATAATATTACTCAACCTACCTAATTTGCATCAAATACTGAACTAGCTAAGTTTAAAAAACAACACCATAGTGGTCCAAACGTATGATTTACGTTTGCAGCACTCAGGATCATATGGCAAAAGGAATTCACCAACTTATGGGTGCCTAAAATCAATTTCTTGCCCAAGGATCTCAGGATATTCTTGATAAATAAGAAATTTAAACAACTATAATGTCGAAGATTAAAACAAAGCCAACAAATGGAACATGGCAGCCTGATTTTTTTGTTTCATGAAAAACAGTTATTTTTCTTTTCAGTTTTTCTGATATGGGCTGAACATGGCTGTGAAGGCATTTACACCTGCACTTGATGATTGCAAGCTACTGCTTGCATGTAAGGGCGATGGCTCCTAAACGCAATGCATAAAGACAAACATACAAACTCTTGTCCATGCTAAACTAGTACTTCACTTGAAGTTAAGATAAATAGCTTAATCGCAAATAACATGCGCTTAACAGTAAATCATTATCTCCTAGACTTTATAAACTGCCCTGTGATTATGAATAATCCATATTTCCCATGGTTTTCGATTTCATCCTAAGGGTCTCACAAACTTCAATATTTGCACAATCGTTGACACCGCAAAGCTGTTGTATTGTCCCTTATTATCATAACCACTCCAGTTCGCGGGAATCCTACAGAGAATGGCCGTTCAACGATTTAGGTTGATTCCATCGTTCTACAGTAAAGTTTTCTTAAATGGAACCTGATGGCAGAGAATAAAAAAGGTCAAGCGTATAATGAAGAAGGCATCACCACCTGTGAAGTTTGCATTAATCAACGCTTCCCACGATGCCCGCCACCTGACCTTGCACCAGGATAGCGAGCAAATTGCAGTCTTAAATGGACAGAATCGCGGTCATGCTCATCAAAATTATAACCTGCAAAATTGAGCGCGACGATTTTACGCTGCACAACTGACCACGCTTTTAAACGTCTGATTATGGAATCAGAAGATAGATCACATACGATGGCGAAATCGTTAACCTCAAGAAATACACCAGAGAAAGTGTTATCCATTAACAAAGATTGGAGAAATGAAGGTCCAGTACTCCTTTTACCAAAATCTAAAATGTACTGTAAAGTAGGTCTATATCAAGAGAGTAGCAAGCCTCATGGGTCAGCCTAGCCAGATAGGGATTGCTGCCACCAAATGCATATAGTAAACATACTATTTCCAAATATTAGCTATGGAGAACCTTAGAAGACATATAAGGCAGATAAAAGGTGAAACTAAAAATCTTACCAGTGAATATACAATCATTGGTTCCTCAGATCAAAACAAAAACCAGCAGGAAACAGATAAATATCAAAATGTTTAGGTAATGCAAGTAACAGTCCAATTTAAGATCTAGTAAGACCAAATGAAGCAGCAAAAACAGTATACGCATACCTGCAATCAAGGTAGTTAAAATGTAACTACATCAATCAACCGAATAATAACGAGTGGGAACAGTTTTGAACACGTTTTCCTCTGCTTATTTTAATCCTTAAATATTTATCTTTTTGTGCTTTAGTTATTAAGACATCTCATAGCCAGCTCAGCGTCAACAAGCTTATCTTAACCAATTACTCTTCCTCAACTAATGCATCTGAACACTTAAATGCGGGGCACACCCGAACAACGAAGTGCAGGGTCCATCACCCATAAATAAGATGGAAAGGAAAGGCTGAGATGACAAATAGTCTTGATATAGGCAAAAGTTGAAGATTTCTTAAAGAAGGCATGTAAATTCAATGAATGCAAAAACTTACCTTGTAAGGCATCCTTGGCTGTGGCAGCATGAGCTGGACTTAAAAAGTCAACAAAACATAAGATCAATGGATCTCCCCCAGGCTGCACAGCTCAACAGCAAGTCAATTTGTGAGTATCAAAATAATAAAATATGCTTGGTTGAAATTATTTGAGAATAAAAAATGGTACTAAATGAACCCAACAAAACTACTTACTCGTCTTGATTCCTTACTAACTAGTCTAACTTCTTTGTAGCCAACAAATGGGCGAAAGATATCTGTAATCAAGTGAAGAAATAAAATAGAAAAACCGAATTCAAGAAATGCTGGGATTAATTGAGTGCCAATGCAAGGATACGAGAAACTTCCCGCCGAGTGCAATCTGGAGGCAAACCCTCCACAAAGAGGGTACTTGTGGCATCAGGAGGAAGAGAAACCTCAGTCCTTCCACTTCCCAATCCCAAAATCCTGTCTTTAACGGTAGGACCTGGGTCCATGCTCCCAATACCCATGAGACGGGAATCATCAACTGGATGGCTGTGTACTCCAGTTGCAGGCCTTGTAGACTGTCCCACAGTATAAGATGGAATAGTCTGCAGCATTCAATTGATACTTAAGCTCTACTAGTATCACAAGTGAAAATTCTGGAACATAGTTTAAATACACTGATATAAATTAAGTACCGCATTGCGCAAGTAACGATCATAGGATGCTCCTATTGAATCTGAATCTCTACTAGCACGAAGAATTACTCTATCATCATCATGGGGGTAGTAATTAGATAGATCATTGCTGCTGGATAAGTCTATAAGATCCAAGAAAAAAAAACCATTATGATGAGGAACATATTTCCAATGCTACAACGTAACACAGTACATCAAAAGATTCAAGTTCAACTGCATAAAAGAACTTACGGAATAATATAATAGTTGGCTAATCCAGACTGCTATTCCCTTGGATACAAAATCAAGTGTATATAACTACCAATATAACTTGCACTGAGCCATTTGAGAAACAATTTTCAGCAGTATGCATGTGAAAGTTTGCATAACAAGTACCGAAGAGTGTTAAATCACTAGTCAACTCTAAGTACAAAAGAAAAACCAGCGCCAAATAAATTGCGTTTTCATGATTCCGTTTAAGAAATTTCATATCTTTTCCACATTGAGATTAAGTTTTTGAGCAAGTCATCCATCTAACAGAAAACTTAGTGGAAGAACAAAGCCAAGGCAATCTGACCGCACAGCAACAGAAAGTGAAGCTTTAGATTCTTGCAGTACCTTGTGATTAAAATATTTGAACTCTTGATGATTCAAGTACATGAATAAATACAATTCAAAAGTTAACATTTTACGCTAACTGGTTTAAGAAGATAATCGAATTCGCTTACTTTTCCGTGCATAAAAGATATTCAACTCATCTTCATCAATACCAATACATGCCCTTCAACGGAAATTGTGACCCATATATAGCGAGGGATAACGCTCATAGAGGGTAAAAAGATGACCGAAATTGAACAGGGAAGAGATAACACGACGCAATTCGACAAATTCAATAATTTGAGAAAAAGGAAACCCTAAGTCTGCAACTTTCCAGAACATGCATGTGTAGGCAAAAAGGAGAAAGAAGAAACATTTTTAATTGAAGCCAAAAAAAAGAAAATAAAACAAAAATAATACCATAATCGGAGCGAGGGCGTTTTCCAACGACGGACTGCGGTAGTGGAGGCTGTCGTGATTCGGCGTAACGCCAATAAGCGTCGGCCATAAATTAACGGCAGTCGACAGAGAGTAGGGCAAAAGAAGAAGTAATCGACTCCAAGGGTAATGAAAGCTAAGAGAAGTTTGGTAGCAGAAATTTGAAACCCCAACACAGCTTATTGTCCCAAGTCCCAACTCCAAGTGTTGTTTGTTTTAGAGAAAGAAAACCCAAAAGAGTTGTATAATCTTTTTCTTAATCAGAGGAATACAATGTGAATTTAAGTTGTAAGTTTATGCCTCGCTAGGGTTTATTGAATTTCTATGCTAAGAATTGGAGGAAATTTATAAGGAAAAGCATAAAAACAAAATTTTTTGCTAAATAAACTTGACAAATGATCATCTGACAACCTATGGTCCTCTAAAAAAATATAGAAATAAAGAAACCATCTGATACATAATAGGGAAGGAGGCTGTGTGGTAGATAAAAGTTAATAAAAAATATATGTCCTAAGACATAGTGTTCAAGACTATGTTCACTTTAGAGCCAAAAAACTTGATTTTGAGTTAATCTATATTATGTTTTTTCTAAGGTTTAAATGAGAGTGCTAGTTGGCTTTCATTTCTCTTCTTTTATACTTTTTTCTATTGTTTATATCCCTGTGTGGTTAATCTTCTACTATGATAAATTAGGACGGATTAAACGGTGAAGTATTAGATGTTCTTTGTGGTATTAAATTGTATAATTCCTAGGATTACTTAGGAAGTATTAAATTTTGTGATTACTATTCAATTCACATATGGAGTATCAGATGATCTTTTATGATTATTTGTTTGATTGTCTTATTTTATTTTTAGGAGACTTACTAGTTTACTATTTGATTCAATCTATCGTTATATTAGATATTATTTAATCCTTCTAATGTGCAAATTAACTAGGGTTTATTGAATTTCTATGCTAAAGTTCTTAGATCATAGGGGGAACAAATGATTGAATTGAATGCAACTGATTTTATTTACATTATTTTGCTTTATCAATATGTTTAGGTCTTTAAGAGGCTACTCAATTAAATCTTTAATGTTAAGCAAGGGTTAATTAGTTTGTTATTCTCTTTAGTTAACTATAATTAAGGATATATATGAATTAATTCCAGTGATGAATATTCGATGTAAATTAATTTATTCCTATATGATGAAAGGTATATAATTTCCCAAGAAGGGTGTTACATAAACCAATGTTTGTTTCATATTATTTTCTTTATTATCATATTTAATTATTTGATTATATTTTTGTAATTGATTCATCATAATCAAAGCTCCTTCTATATTCTTGTTCTTAAGTACAAAACAAGCTAAATATTCTTAGTTGGATTGACCCTTTCGTTATCATATATGTAACATCCCACTATCATAGGGTACATACCAGAATATCATGAGGATATTCCAATACATAACCTATAATAATGGCATTTTAGAGTAGTAACTACAATCCCTTAATCATGGCATCATCATAAATACATAAATGTCACCATATTTTAAAACTGAATCCTCATTTTGTTTCATAAAAAAAACTATATATATACATTGTAGGTTTTCAATAACTTCCAAATATGTACAATGATCCAAACCTAATACAAAACATGCTACATGAAAGAGGAATTTATTAAAAATTCTAACTAAATCCCTTAGTCTCAGTTGACCGACCTTTGAGCTATTCTTCTTCACAAAAGTACACAAATTATGCTTCTTGTAAAGTGTTTCTATCTCTAATGTCCTCTCTTGTTCCTGAAATATCAACATTGCAATTTTTATGAGTTTTGCGAACTCAATGATGTAACCAACCTCGATGGTTCACTCAATTCATATCACATATCAACACATGTAAACACATAATTTACATCTTTTCATTTAGCATATAACATCACATATCCCATTTTTATTCAAATACATGATCACATTATATTTTAGTCAGTCAAACATATGTATAATGTTGGGCCCCGATCCGCTTTAAGCTTGTTTGATTTATTTTGAGGTTTAGATTGATAATTTCTTTTAGTTAGAATAATTTGAAATTTTAGTGCTTCGTTAATAACTATAAATTGAAAGGATTTAGTTAAATTAGAGTTTTAATAAGTTACTAGATTTTAAAAAGATTAAGATGGTATAAGGGCTTTTTAGGAAGATCATGAATGTTATTAAGGATTAAGGTTTATAAGATGGGCTTTTAGCCCATTTCAAA
>JANIPM010000006.1:38847569-38858463 GCA_027478405.1 Erythroxylum cassinoides
ATGTCTTATACCCTTAAGTGAACTTCCAACAATGCCCTTCATTCATTCTTATAACATTAATACTTCAATTCAATTAACCTATATCATAAAATATCATCAACCTTAACCTAATAATTAACTCCAAAATTTAATCCATAAACACCTCATAATTCACTTAACTCATGCTTAATAAATAATAAAAATTTTGGGGCCAACATTTTGAGTTTATGGTTTCATAAATTATTGAAATGATATGGCAATTTTGGAAGTTAGATTTATTTTTACACTTAGAATCATTGTTAATAATATTAAATTTGATTTTGTTGTTAGAACTTTTTGCAACAATTTAAAATATTCGTCACTAAAAGTCCAACTTTTTGCGTCAATTCACAAAGTCGTCGACCTTTGGAGACAAAAATGCTAAAATGTAGTAAAAGGATGAGCCTTTTGTGATGATTCCCATAAATCATCGCCAAAGATGTGCATTAGTGACAATTCTGTAAAATGTTACGAAATGATAAGCTTTTGGCGATGTATTAAAAATCTTCGCCAAAAATTGAAACATAACTAAAAGTCAACTTTGTTGTAGTTATTAGTTTTGTTAGTAATATGTTAATTTGATTCACACAATCTTTATTGTTCATGACATATAGATATTTACTGAAAAATAATGGTCATTGTTAGATTGAATATAGAATTTTTTTAAGTAGATACCTACATATTATGAATGATAAAGATTTCGTTCTCCAAATCTGCAAATTGCTAATAGAGCTAATATTTTGAATTGAATCGTTAAAGTTTTAATATATTATTTATTGAATTGAAAATTTTAAAAGTTTAAGGAGTTAATTGAAAGTTTTATTATATATGTAACACGTGTGACATGAAGGGGTCAGAAGTCAAATCCACCGAATACATGTTAACCAAGATACGTTTTCTATATCCAATCACAACTCCGTTGCGTTGTATATGATAGGCAATCATTTGACCATACATTAACATACATACATACATGGCGGAAGATGCTGGAGGCGATCCCTTGTACAGCTGCAAGAACTGTCGGAATCCACTGGCCTTCAGGAGCGATCTTCTTTCTAAGGCTTTTCTGGTGATTACTAATATCATATATATAGATCGACTTCATTCAATTATATACGCACTGCCCAAACTCTTGGAGGCTTCTTTTGTTTTGTCTGATTTTCTTCTTTTTTCCTCCCATTTAGTTTAGTAAGATCGCTCGCTGTCCTTATTCTGATCTATTTCTAGAATATCTCCTGTTTTGTTATTTATAAAACAGATATACTTTTGATAGTAAATTATTTTAAATTGGGATATCGTAAATTTTGAAATTAGTAAAAGTGTTGAATTCATCCACCTTTTAAATGAAGGTCATTCTGAAGGCGTGAAAGGGGAAGCATTTTAGTTTTATGGACGCAAATAACTACAGGATACGAAAATTATTCATTAAAAAAGGCAATATTCTTTTTTTTTTCTGAAAATTGTTATGCCATAAAGATTCTATTTTTTTAAACCTGTAAAAGTATAGAATTAACATTTCTCATTTTTTAATGCAAGATTCATTCTCAGTGGTTAGGGTGGTAGGAAAATTTCTTAAAGATTGTTGTTAATGATGAATACTATGAATTGTTAGGCAAAATCGGGGCAGGCATATATGTTCTCTCATGTGATGAATGCAATGCTGGGAAAGAAGGAAGACAAACAGCTGATTACTGGGCTATTCACAATCTCCAAAACATACTGCAGCAAATGTGGCGAAGAGTTAGGCTGGATGTATGTGAAGGCCTATGATCCCAAACAGATGTTCAAACAAGGCAGATTCATAATCGAGAAAGCCAAGATTGTCAAACAATATTAATGAAGGCAGCCCTGGTTGATCGCACTTACTAAATAATCCCTTCATGGTGCATGGCAGGTGTCCTGGAGAACCTGTTCTGCACATGTTTTGCAACATTCTTATTGTTGCATCAAGATTATGTTACTGAAATCCATTTCTGTCTTTGATAAAATTCAGTAAGATTCTACAATATTAAAATGTTGTTTTGGGGCTCTAAACTAAGATATTTACAATTTTACTTCAAAAATTATTAATTATGAACATTATACCATAATTAAAAGTTAAATTAACTTTTTTATTTTCATTGAAAGCCTTAAATTTGTTTTTCGTAAGTGAATACGATCATGCCTAATCATACTCTTGTCTGAAATTTTGGTACTTATCATGCATAAATCAAAGTTCATTAGTTGTTCAATATTTTGTAATTATTAAAATCATATGAACAAATCTACTTGATTTAACAATCCTTCCTCAACAAATGCAAGAATCGGAGGAAAGAAGGAAATTTCAAGTTTTACAACAAATGCAAGAAGCTAAGAATTTTTAGACAATGATTTACGAATGATTTGCTTCTTTTGTCCGGAGTTTGATAAATGAAGACATTTTTTGTTTATAACCAAACTAGATAAAGAGTTGCAAATTAGTGAAAAATCAATGAATATGTGTGCTACTAAATGATAGCTCTCATAACTTTCAGTGAATGCTCTTGACTTATTATCAATAAGGTACGAGCCATTTTTATGTATCTACGAGAACTAACCATTCTACAAAACGATTTTCTACTTAGACAAGCTTTCAATTGAGGAATCATCCATTTACATATCTTGGTATACTTGTCATAACTAAAAGACCAACCTATAGAGACTACATACCTCTACTTGAAAGGATTCAAAGGAAAATTAGGCACTAGCTTCAAATTTCTCTCATATGCTAGTCATCTAGTATATATTTTTTTTCTAAGAATCTATTAGAAGCTTCTTATGATTAGGAGATGACTGACTTATTTTGACAGTCAATATTGTAATAATTGCAAGTGCATAGTGTAGCTGTAGCTAGTGCTGACAAGTATGAGTTCATCCCACGAAGACAATGAATACTAGTAATTATCTTCCCTATTATCTAGCCTAAGGATCGATTTTAGATTTCTAATTAAAGAAAAATAAAAGTAAGCTATAAAGTAAAATAGGAAATAATAATGAACATAGATATAGTGTAATTCACTTAGAAAACTATCGCTATCATAAATTAATATCGACGTTCAAATCCCCCTAAACCCTTAACATATTGATCTTTTATCATGCAATTGTTTTGTTGATGTATTGGACCGTGGAGACTCCTATGGTATGCTAATAGCTAACCTTGAGTCTACTAACAACTAATCCTAAGGTTTGCAACCGAATTACTTAGGTTAAAGTTTATAGGATTACGTTACCAATTTATGAGTCACTCTATTAGGTTTGACCCTAATCCGAAAGATTTATGACATCCTATCCCTACACTCCTTCCAATTATGGTAGTTCTATTCAAACATAGGATTTCTCAATCTCTACGTATGAAATCAGGTTATAGATAAAACACATAATCATATCCAACATAATAATCATATCAATTGCATTAATAAAAGAATTAAATCATATCAAAGTACTAACATAAGGTTCATCTAACCTAAATATTAACTGAGCGTTTAGTTACACTTTATCAATCATGAAATGAAATATAAACTGAAAAAAAAAGAATTGTCATCTATAAAATATTCTTGCGATATAAGGCTTTGATCTTGTATTCCAACGGATGTGTTGATGATTTCTTCGTGTTTTTCACTTCTTTGGACAAAAATTGCCTCTTGAGAACTAAATCCACGTCTAAAAATCACCTCCCCGTGTTGCTCTACAACTCTCTTCTGCCATTGCCATTAAACATTTCCTTTATATTTAAGGTTCTAGGGAGATGCACGGTCGTGCATTAGACCGTGCATGATAAAAAATTACAAGAATCGTGAAGATGCACGAGCTTGGGGAAGTGCACGGTCGTGCATCCTTTCTACACTTCAAATATTCAATTCCTACCGTGATCTCATCCGAATTCTTTTCCTTGTAGTCCATGAAAGTAATTATGCTCTGTAAACACACTTGAAGAGGATTAAATACCAAATATACATTAAAATATCAAATATCAAGACAAAATACATCAAATATGAGGTAAATTATGATCAATTATATTAGGAGACATCACTAAAAATATCAATTGCTAAATTTAAATGGACAAAAGTATGTAAACCAAAGGAAGAAGGAGGAATAATCATTGCCTTCATAGGCTCTTTTCTTTTAAAAATTGAGTGGTTTCATTTCATAAGTCACTTCTAAATCTACTCTATTATAGATAATGGTGTAAATCCTAAACCTAAAGGAGCAATTTGCATAGAGATTAGTGAGAAATGGGAAATGGAAACTCATTTTAGTTTTGGTATGACAATTAAATAAGTTGAGGACACTATACAAAATTACTAAATTATTAAATTTGAGAAACCTCATTCTATATAACGCCAAAAATAAGGAAATTATTAGAATCAATATGTTAAGATATAGTTATAGATAATTATTTATAATCTTAGATAATTTCCCTTATTATAGCCCACATGCGAGTAGTAATGTTTCAGTAACTCCATTGAAAAATGCTTTAAGAGTGTTTACAAATAGATCCTATATAGAATTATTCATAAATCAAACTTAAAGAGTTAATTAGTTCAATTCTATATGGTCCAAGCACGTTCTCCCTAAAGTTTCCTTCATTCAGTGGCTTGAAGTGAGGCAAAGATTAATAAAAATGGATATGACAAGGGGAAACATTAACATCACTATATATTGTAGGTTATGTAATCAACGACCTGAAACTATACACTGTTTATTTTTTAATGCTCTATCTCATCAAGTTTATAAATCAATATTCAGTAACCCTATAACTTAGGGTGTTCTCTGTTATATTAGTTTAAAATTATGGATTAGAGTAGTTAAGATTAAAATATATGAAAGAGTTATCTCCTAATCTTCGAAATTGTTTTAGAAGTGTTATTTCTACCATCTAAAAAGAAAGGAATCAGAGAGTATTATAAGTCAAAGAGAAGTTATTTCTCAAATCATACATGATTTGGTACAATGGATAAGAGAATAGCTTATAACTAAATATATACAATTGCCATGTAGCATATATATGGCTAAAAGATGGGAAATTATGACTACAACGCTGTATAATAATCAAAATCGACATTAAAAAGTTCTCTAAACTATTATAACTGATGTATAATCATAAAAAGATGTATAGATTGGTAGCAGAGATAGCAAGCCTAAGTATAAATGTTAAGAGATTGAAGCTCAATTCCCTTGAAAATTTTCTCAAGCTTAGCTCTCACCTCTTTATTATTTAGATTCCTTATATTTTTTAATCTAAAATACTTATTTAGTGGTTGCTTAGTTGACTCGGATGTAAACTCTTACCTTATACCTTTATTGTTTCAATAAAATTATTTAACTTATAATATGGTTTTTCCCCCATTACTTCATATATATACACACACACACACACATGCATGTGCACGCGCGTACACACACACATACACTCACACACATGCAAACGTGCATGGACACACACACACACACACATGCATTCACACACACTATGACTATATTTGCCAAACTTATTTAAGTTTATTATTATTAATATGTAAGCTTCAATGTGCTATCAAGTTTATACTTTACTCTTTTTGATGTATATCAATTATAGAGAGAGAGCTCTAACTTATTTCTTCATCTTAGCTTGTAGGCATGGTTTTCATGTTCTCTTTTGGTTCTACTTTCCTTATAAAAAGGTCTTCCCTTTCTTATTTAGTTCTTGCTTCCATTTGTTCTAAATCTTCTAGCTAAGTTCCTATTCTTCCTCTCACCATTTGTTAGCTTCCTTCTTTTTCCTTTTCCCTCTTCCTTACCTCTTGGTCCTCATTCTTTAACTCTAGTTTATGTTCCATCTCCACCTTCCCCTCCTTCTTAAAGATTTATATTTTATATCTTCTAGTCTGGGGGCCCTCTCTTTCCCTTCTCACCCTAGTCTTCCTTTACTCTCATTCTTAACATCCTTTCTTTTCACTTTTGTAATATGTTTAATCCTAAGTCTCTATCAGTTATCCACTTTCACTTCTTCCCTAAAACATCTCCCGTTTTACCCACTAAGTCCCTAAAAATAGTAGCTCAAAAGTACTAGCTTTAACTTTGGCTTATGGTTCATATCTTCCTTATACTCACGCCTCTCTACCATCTATTACACCTAACAATGCCTCATTCAAAAAGACTTACTTTAAGTTCTTGGAGATATTGTACCATTTCAAATGTTTTAGTCTTGTCTTCCCAAGCTTAAAATTGGTGTCAAAATTATCCATATTTTAGTAGGCATTCTTAAGGAGTTTTCAAGTGGGATAAAACTCGTATCAGGTTCTTTTTTAGTAAAAGACTTACATTCCTATTGTTAAACACTTGGAATCACTATCACTAGAAATAGTAAGGGCTTTAAGAAGTCTTGTTCAATAAGGAGAACATCTTCCTATTCAAGATTGATCAATAAAGCTAGCTCAAAGCATCATAAAAATAGGTCCATGAAATTTCAATTACCAATCCCTTTTTTTTTAAGATGGAATCGTGTATTCAAATAAAAAATAATTTAAAAAATAAGTGCAACTTTGGATTAACATTAATAATATCCCTTTGAAGTATTAGAAAACAAAAGGTATAAGCTACAATCTTGAAGAGTATTAGTTATATAAGAAATTATTTTGTAGTGGACATTAAACATAAAAGCCTTGATGAAATTCCACTTTTGAGGTTAGAGGGAGAGGGAAAGCATAACTTATTCATGGAGGCATGATCAACCTAAATACAAAAAATATGGCAATCTACTAGTATTCAATTCAGGTGACTATTATATGCTTATGAAATTACACCTTGAAGAGCCATCAGAAAAAGTTACAACAAAAGTGGTAAATTTAAGGCCTTTAGCTAATAATAATCTTAATAATGAAAAGGAACATGAGGATAAGCAACCTGAGATTTTGCTTTAATTTTACATGAGAAAAATACTACTTCATATAGATAGAATGCTTAAGAACTCTTAAAGGAGGGAAAAAGTTATAAAATAGTATGAGGGGAGCTTCAAGACCATCAAGGATGTCTAGACACTACCTCTTAAAACTCTTTTTAAGAGCTGAAAGGGGAAAGGAATTGCTACAACTAATCCACAATACCATAATATGATTTCTAGTAATGTATAGATCAAGAAAAGTAGTAAGGAATCAAACAAATAGTAGCCTAGAAATGATTCAAGTTGTCAATTCAATCCTATGGAAGGAAGTCCAATAAGAAAAGGAAAGGATCTAAAACATCCCCTAATTAATCACAATATTATCTTTAAATATAAAAGGGCATAATGTCCTTAAAATGTAATTAGCTTTGCAAGAGTTCTTAGGAGTAGTTAAGCCACTTATGGTGGTTCCTTTTGAAACTAAGCTAAAGGAAGTAAATTGTAAGAGTCTAAGGTTTTTGAAAAAGCGTTGGCAATTAATCTTGAATCACCAAAGACATTTTAATGATATAATAGGTATAGCGTATGATCTTAATAGAATTGAATTGGCTCATTCAATTGTAGAGGAATAATTTATCCACCCCTTTGTGAAGCTAAATTTGGAAAGAATTGACTTCCACATCAAATTTTTACTATGTTTATAATCTTGCTTTCCAAAGAATTAATTTATAGAGTCAATTACAAGACTTGGGAGCCATTATTATCCTACTTTTGATCTTTATTGGTTATTTTATATGTATGTTTCATGCCACAAAAGTAAAAAGTAATTCATGTATTAGGAACTTCGTTCAAGATTTCAAAACATGTGTTATTAACATTCATGCCACAAACTTGAAAATGACAAGAATCTGCCATACATAGAGTAAGAAATAAAAAGAAAGATGGTTCCTAAAGAAAAAATTTAAAAAGGATCTTGTGAATGAGTCAAAGATTTTCCCTTTTCCATATAGTTCCATAATCCTATATTTTATTATCACAATATTATAATGATTTGGGATTTGTATTAATGTTGAAGACAATCAAGGGAGACAAGAGGAGCAAGAGAAGAGGCATATTTGAGCAAGTTATAAGCAAGGAAATTCAAGGTGGGTTTCACTTTTATAATTAAGTAATAAGCCATTAAAGTTTCTTTCAAGAAATGACAATAAATGATTTTCAACTACTTTATTCATGTGCATTTATTGTTTTTGTAAATGTTGTAAGAATGTGCTACATGGTTGTATATGAATTGTGTAAATTGTTGATGAATCAAATGATGGAAATGACTTTTGAAAGAATAGCAAGTTTACTAAATCAAGTTTTGAAAATGCATATGAAGTATTTCATGCTCATGAAATACAAGTTTTCAAAAAAGTGTCATTTTGGGTAACAAGTTTACAAGTTATGAAATATGTGTTATGTGGGTTTGTGATAGTCCCTTAAGAATCCTCACGTGTATGTTGACCAAGTTATAAGCTTCTCCCTCCTACCCACTAGTGGCACGGAGCTCCTTCATTGACTCCCTCAAATTTACGACTACACAAGACCATTATGTGGAAATGTGTAGTGCGTCATGTTTATGGATCTACCCAAACTATTTTGATATGCTTATGTGTTCATGATAAGTTGACAAGAGTGATGCATACATAATTTGCATAAACGTGAATTTCTGCATTAGAAATGACTTTATAAATGGTTTTGCTTGTTACTGATTATAAAATTGTTACCCACGGGCTTTAAGCTCACCCTCATTCTCCTCTCCTATATCCAGGTGATGAGCAAGATATTGAGTAGTCAAGGGTCAAGGCATCACTCCAAGCTTTGTTTATTTTGTATTTGAAGCAAATCTTGTAAAACAAGGCTTTAGTTGCATTTTGAGCAACTCATGATTCATGTATCTTTTGTACTTTGGAATTTTGAGATATTAATATATTTGCGGCTTGAAATGCCCACTAAAGTTTTGTAAAACTCTTATCTTTTGATGCAAATGGAATATAATGGCATTTTTGCTTATGGCTCTCTCTCTCAAGTTTGTTCATTGCATTTTTTAAGTTTTCATAAGGGAAAAGTTCCTGTTCGGACGTTAGGAGAAGATCTAGATTAATCTAGGCTGATTTAGGTAAATGTGCCTTCTAGAAAGTTGTAGGTCTTTCTTTTAGCTTTCCAATGGCATATAGGCCCTGTTTGGCAAACAGCTGATTGCATTAGCTGATAGCTGATTCTATTAGCTGTTAGCTGATAGCTGATTCTATCAGCTGATTTGATTAGCGGATTGCATTAGCTGTTTGGTAGAGATGTTTGGTAAAATTAGCTGTTTAATATTAGCTGTTTATGTGTAAAATGACTTATAAGAACATGACTTTAAAAAAATATATAAGGGTATGAATATTTTATATCTTAGTATTTCGTTGAATATTTTTATAAGAATTTAAATTATAGATATTTAATTCTACAAAAATTAAGTTTATAACTTTAATAAAAAATAGAACATTTAATAATAATAATAATAATAATCGTCGTCGTCATATTGATATTTATTACTTAATTTAGAATTATTTGAACTCTTAATTTAAATTGAGTAATAGAATTAACTTGTGAATATTATTCAAAAATTATATAAAATTGTAATATGTATTTATATATATATATATATAATATTATATTTATAAATTAATATTATATATATTAATGGATATTTCCACATTTTCTGAGGACGAACCAGCCATCCTTATATCTAACAGCTTTTCATCCATGTTTGAGTAAGAACTTCGATTAGAGCTGGTCAATTCTAGAGAAACCCATCAGAACCAAAAGATTAATTAGGCTTTTTACTGTGCTACGCAAATTACTAACCGAGAATTAACTTTGAATTCAACAAACAACCCAAATGAAACCTATAAGGCCGATAGAATGAAATATCACATGCACACACAGCTTAAATATAAGAGATTATGAAAATTAGTGCAGACATACCCTAAAATCTCAGAGCACAAAATAATTTAATTATGGTGTGAGGGACGGCGGTCGAAGAAGTAACTCCGATCAGTTATAGCTCCAAGACGCGATAGAGATTGAAAGTAACTCCGATCAGTTATAACTCCAAGACGCGGTAGAGATGGAAAAATATAGTCGAGACAAACAGAGGAGGAGAACAGTTCCCTTCGGTGACCGAAATCGACTACAAAGCTTCTCTCCATTTGGTCGACTCTCTTTCGTTGATGCGTGGGAGTGAACGAACGAAGCAGCAGATGCGTGAGGGTGAGACGGTGAGACAAAACAGAGGTAAAGAAAGAAGACTGCGGAGAAAGAGGAATAAGGCGGTGAGCGTGAGAGACAAAATTAATGAGGGCAAAATGGACGTAAAAAAACATATATCAACTTATCCATGCAAAACGCTTCTCGGAGGAGCTTGTTAAAAAATAGTTGGTTGGGTTGAATCAACCAACCCAACCAGCTAATAACCAAACAACTTTTTTAGCTTTTTCACTTGATCAATCAACTAATTTGAGTCAATCAACTAATTTTTAGCTGATCAGTTAACAACCAAACACGCTCAATGTGATTTTCATATCTTGCCAAATGATTCTAAAGCAGTAAACATTATTATTATTATTTATTAAAATGGTATTTACTGTGATTTGAATATTATCAAAAAATAAAATTTATTTAATTAATTTTTATAAGATATTAATATAAAAACATATATTTAATTAATGTTAAATTTTAGTTTAATTTTATTTTAAAATTATTTTATTATTTTTGAATTTTAAATTGTCTAATTGTGATATTGTATAGAATAAATTAGTGTAATTCAAATTTTAAAATATGATTATAACTTAATCTTATTCAAATTTAAAATATTATAATACCATTGGAAATACATTCTATCAGACAAAATTATAAATAATAATAATTTTTTATTTAAAATATAATTTATATCTTCAATCGTAATACACTAAT
>JANIPM010000006.1:38927021-38942876 GCA_027478405.1 Erythroxylum cassinoides
CCACCAAAGGATTTTGTTAACCTAGTTGTCCTTGAAGAACAAGTGGTAAATCAAATTGGTTGAGGATACAACAACAACGAGAAGATAGATTGTTAAAGGAAAAGATTCAAATGCAAAAGATTTGGATACAAGAAGAAGGAGAGGATAGTGCAACGAGGATTTAAAGTTGTAGCAAAAGAGTCGATAATACTGCTCATCTTGTTTATGTTTTTATTATCCTTATACCATATCATATATGGATTAGCATGATGATTTGGATTTGTTGCTTCTGCTGGAAAAATGATTTCATAAAAGTTTTGAAATCTACCAATTCTCCAAATATAGCATGTTTTCTTTTTCCGATCCAACAGAAAAGACAATAAACCTTTCTTGTTAGACAATCATAGCCAGGTGGAGGTTGCATATACACTTCTTCATAGAGATTGCCATTGAGAAAGGCATTCTTAACATCCAATTGATACAACTACCAAGTCTTAGCTAAAGCAATAGCTATGAGGCTGCGTACAGATGTGAGGCAAGCAACAAGAGAAAAAGTTTCTTCATAATCAATTCCATATTCCTGTGTGAAACCTTTGGAAATGAGTCTAGCTTTATACCGTCTATGGAACCATCTGCTCGAGTCTTAATTTTATAGATCCATTTAAAACCAACTATAGACTTCTTTGGAGGTAAGTCAACCACTTTCTTTACGATAGGTGCAAGGTTCGTAGAGAGAAACAAGAGTAGAATAACAATGGTAATCACAGGGAGCAACACTAAGATGACTTACTCAAGTGGAATGATGAAGTGGAAGTGTGGGTGACATAGGAGTGGAAGGAATAGGTGGAATAGATTCAGGTTCCATAGACAGAGCAGATTCTGGTGCCGATGCCAAAGGTTGAAGATTTTCTTTAAGAGTCAAAAAACCTGCTTAAGAATCATCTGGAAGCAAAGTGATAGTGGGGTTAACAATGAAAGGAGATGAAGGAGAATTGACCTAGAATTTGGATAAGGTAGAAAACAATTTGTGTTCCCAAAATATAACTTGACGAGACACTCAAAGGCATTTGGAGATAGAATCCCAATATTGATAACCTTTGTGTTCAATGCCAGGGGGAAACAACATAATCGGGCTTTAGGTTCTGATTTTGTGTGTGCATGAGAATAAAGAAGAACAAAGCAAGCAAATCCAAAAACACGTAGAGATTGATAGTTTGGAGATTGACCATGTAAATGCTCATAGGGAGTGATATAACTTACGAAAAAGGAAGGAATTCTGTTTATGTTGTACAAAGTTGTAAAAGCAGCTTCCCCCAGAAGTTTTTAGGACAGGGTAAGGCAATAAGAAGAGCCTGAATAGTATCTAAAATGTGTCAGTGTTTACGTTCTACATGACCATTTTATTGAGAAGTATGCAAATAAAAACATTGAACAATAGTGTCATACTGGGAAAAATAAATTAGACAAGGATTGATCCTTGTATTCCATAGCATTATTAGTATAAAAAATCTTAATATTGCAAGAAATTTGGGTTTTAACCATGGATGCAAATTGAGAATAAATGGAGAATAACTCAGATCGATTACACATAAGATAAATCCAGGTATATCTAGAAAAATCATCAATGAAAATAACAAAATAATGTGATCCACCCATAGTAGCAGTTAGGGCAGGACCCAAATATCATAATGAACCAAGTTAAAAGATGCAGTAAGTAACATAATTACTGAATGGAAAAGGTAAAGCATAATGTTTAGCAAGTTAACATGAAACACATTCCAAAATCTTTGTTTAACAGTTCTTAAACAACCACTAGAGACTAAAGGACCTAGTCTAGAATGAGAGATGTGTCCTAGACACGAGTTCCATATATCATAAGTAATAGTTGCGGTGAGAGTTGCTGAAAGAATATGAAGAGAAGTGAGTTGAAAAAGTCGTCCAACTTTACGGCCGATCCCAAGAATCTTTCCTATCTTTGGGTCCTACACAGTACAACCATAACTCAAAAAATGTAAGTCCAGATCAAGTTCACACAATTGACCAACAGAAATAAGATTTAACTATAGTTTAGAAACATAAAACATATGAGGCAAAGATAAGGAAGACTTATAGACAGTGCCTATACTATGAACATGTAAGACAGAGTTATCAGTAGTGTGAACACTGGGTGAAGTAGATGGAATAGATTGTGATATAAGTGTAGTCGAGTCAGATGTCATATGGTTGCAACATGTATAATAAAAAAACCACATAGAAGAAGTACTTGGTGTGATAGCTTGCATTAAGAATTTTATAGAAGTGGGTTCGTTAAAGGGTCCTCAAGTGACAATAGCAGCAATAGCATAAGTGGAAGTGGGACGATAAGAAGGTCGAGAAGAATTGGCAAAAGTATATGCATTTTTGGCAAGAAGCTTTCTGTACTTTGAAATATGATGACCAAATTTCTTGCAATAACGGCATTAAGTTTTATGAGAGTAGCCAGTAGATGGTGATGTGAAAGAAGGAGAAGAGGAGGCCATGACAACATCAGTGGAGGGTAAAGTTCTCTCTGTGCGGAGAGTGTTGAGATGAGTTTCTTCAGAATGTAACTCCCTAATGACTGTATCAAGTGTGGGGAAGGGACTGCGATGTAATAAGGCACCACTAACTGATTCAAATTTAGGTCTAAGTGTTATAAGAAAATCTTGGACACGTTGGTGATCACGAAGACCAGTGTAGAGGTAAGCAACGATAGAGTCAAGACATACTGGATCACAAGTAGCCAGTTGATCCTAGAGAACTTGTAATTTAAAAACATAACTATGAATACTCTAATCTGATTATTGATGCATCCGATGAAGATGACAATAGAGCTAAAATTGGTGAACGTCATTAGAAACAAAATCTCTACTATGCAAGCAATCCATACCTCTTTTGGAGTATCAAACCTACGAAATTCCAATTTAATCATAGAGATGCACGTATTTCGAAACCACGTGAGAATCTGATGATTCTTACTTTCCCATTAATCCATATGATTTGCGAATTTTTTTTCGTCCTCATTGGTCTCTTTTATTAGTTTAGGAACATCACTAGTAACATATTGCCAAAGAAGACGGCCTTTCAAGAAACTACACATCTCTTGAGACCATAAATTATAGTTTAATCCATAAAAAATAATAGTAATAGGATGAGATATTGACTGGGAAATATCAGAAGTAGTCATCATTCAAAAATTTAGTCTTCATAGGAGAGAAAAAAGATCAAATTGAACCTAAACCTTGATCTTAAAGACTGAATTTGAAAATTCTGATTGCACAAATGAATTCAAAAGGGTCAAAAACCCTAGGAACCAGTATGGGATGTTGAAAAACCGAACCTTATGTGGTCAAACAGGGCGTTCAAAGACTTGAACCGGTTTGGTCAACGTGTCACGTGGCTGACAGGCCAGAATCTTCGAACAGCACATGGGGGCACATGGACACTTCGTTCGAGGTGTGGTTGCTGGCGTTGAACTCCTTTGGAAGAGAGGAATCCAAAAATATGATCGGAATAAAATTTTGATAAAAATTGACGACACGACACAAAAATAGAGAACGTAGAAGAAATAGAGCAAACCCAAAGGGAATTCTTTGCAAAAAGGAAGAATAAACATTTAGAAAAAATATTTAGAGCTCTGATACCATGTTGAGAGAAATTTTATGTATTATTGTATCTTATATTGAATACAAAGAGGCCTATTTATACACAAGATTAACATCCTATTTAGGAAAGAAGCTTGGCTAGCCTAAAGCTAAGCTTATAATTAAGCCTAAAATGAATCCTTAAATATATTATTTGTAGCTGGATTATATACATTAACAGTGATTTCTGTTCGTTGCTAGGAATAATTACTTTTGTCATGTTCATTGCATTAAATGGTAAAGTTTAGTGGCAAATGATTGGTCATTATGGATGCTACAGTTTTGAAAAGTTCATGTTTGATTTAGTGGCTTCTTTTTATTTATATGTTCTGGTGTGGGTTGCTACTAAAAGTGGTAACTTTAAGGTGACATACACCCACAATGAGGAACATGTAAGTTACACAATTTCGTGGGCCATCTATCATTCATGATGGATTAAATTGTATTGTCAAGGGAGAATAATAGTGGGTGACCACATTCGTGAATTTATGTTGTTTTTCTTTCAAATGTTGATCATCCTCTCCCTTATAATGATGCATTATTACATGGTCTGTAATTTTACTTACGATATACCATTGAACGAGGCAAAAAAATTGTATAGATATGCATGGTGTTATTTGTGCATTGTTTTTAACGCACAAAAGATAGATATAGTTTCTTCGATACAAATTTACAATCGGACTATATTGGATACTTGATTATGCTGACAAGTTAGATTAGGAAGTGCCATTGTTCTTTAGGTTGAGTAAATAAAGCTTGTTATGCCTTCTTGGAAATATATTAGTATAAGATGATAATGAACTCGATATGTGTGAATGTTTGTCTGTTCATATGTTGTACATTTGGTTTTATGTATTTGGCATGTCCAATTTGACCTTGGAAACAAATCATTTATGTTTCTATTTTTGTTACTCATTTTCCTTTTCTCATGTTCTTGCAATTGAGTTTTACCATATTACTTTGTGGGATGATTTAGTAAGCAAACCATTGTTGTTATGTTCTTGTAACGATAATTCAATTCGTATATATGATTTGCCCACATATCATTCATGGTGGTCCTAATGGTCTTTTGTCACTGGGGATAGAAACCAAGTAAGAGTATGGAATTGCGTATCCGAGTCATCGGCTACGTCCTCACGAGTAAACTACTTCTCATTGATCTTCGTTCATCGTATGTCTTAATCCCCAATAATACGAATGTTGATCAATCCCAAAATATGGTCAGTTTCATGTAATTTTTCAATGCAACTATATATGGGATGCTTATAGTTAAACGGAAAAGTTTTTCGAATTAGTTAGTAATTACTTGTACACAATTTGTGGATCTTCAAAAATAGATTATTTGATATTGCTAAATTCAAGTTTTTGTTATTATCTTAAGGATAGATCATATATGTCTACTCACCATTTGTCTTTGTTATTACGATCAAATTTACAAACTGTCTTATTTATGTAGATACATTAACAAAAATACTTAGTTGGTAGAAGGTCTAAATAGTTGGTGGAGATCAAATCTTTGGAGGTTCTAGTCACTTATCTTTCTTCTATAATGGTGGAGGTATGAAGTTGCTTTTATCATCATGGACAAACCTGCCAAATCGTCCCAATTATGTTTTTTTTTGTAATCTCAACATTTATAACTTGTAAACTAGTCTTTGTATTTATTATTTTGTTTATAAGAATTGTTAAGGTTGTAATTAAAATCTTGTATACAAAGAATATTCTTTTTATTGATATAATTTAATGATATTTTACTTTTTATATACAATGTTTCAAATTATCAATTATTTTTGTATAATAAATTAATAATAAAACAAATCTAAATATTATATACAATAATATGGATAAAAAAAGACACAAATAATTATAATTAACATGGTATAATATTTTGTTAAAATGTATATTCAAAATTTGACTACATATACAACTATTAAATCAAAATTATCAATCACAATAATTTAATAAAATCAATTTATAAAATATAAGCATCTTTAATTAAATGTTATGAAAAATTATTTAAAATAGTATATCCAACAGACAAAAAACTAAAAAAATAGAAAAGTTAATAACAAAAATATTGGAATCAAAATTGATAATAGAGTCATCTAACTCATCAAGCATAACTTCGGTAAAACCATGGAAAATATAGAACAGAATATAAAAGATCAATTGGAAGAAATTACTCAGTTAGTAAGTCAACTATCATTGGATAAATAGAACAATTCTTTAAAATATGAACTTATAAAACCTTTCATTGATCAAGATGAAATAACAGTTTGTAAATAAACTAACATTGGATAAACAGAATAATTTTTTAAAATATGAATTATAAAACCTATTACTGATCAAGATGAAATAATTTATGGTTATGAATCCGATCAACAAGAAATATATATGGATCAACCAAAATCAAAAGGTTCAAAATCAAAAGAACAATTTGAAAGAAGTCAAAGTGGAGAAAAAAAAGAAAAAGATAAAAAAAATCTAGGTATAACTAGAATTATAAACCTATAGATCAAGAAGAATTAAATCATTTTGGATATTATAGAAAAGATAATAACATACAAAAATTTCCTACAGAATACACACCAAAACATATTACATTAGGATAAGATGGAATCCTTAATTTAGACTGTGTCGTATCTCCAAAAAAATTATTACTTGAATGGTTTTAATCGACTAGCATTGGTCATTCAATTAGAAAAACCTTTTGAAGGATTAACAAATATTAGTAGTTTATGTAATTTTATTATCTATAAAACTATTGGCATAGTATTAAGCTTTTTATTAGATAATGAAATATAGATAAAACATGCCACTAAGTTTCTTAATGCTATTGAACCAATAAAGGCTTTTCATGTAGTTACTAACAAAAATTATAAAAAATATATTAGAAAAGATATAACCTCATATAAATAGTAAATTGAAAATGAAGAAATACAAAATGCCCTATGGCATATAAAGAATATAAGAATATGTGACATCTGTTATTTGGAAGAATACATTTATGAATTTAAAAAATATTATTATAAATTAACTCGTACATAACAAAAAATGTATATATAAATATTTATTCAAAAATTACATTGTTCGATAAACAAAGCAATAGAAGAATTATTCTTAATTAAACAACATGATAATCTAGTAGCTTATAATATAGGCAGCGTTATTTCAATAGTAAAAAAAAAGTATTATCAGAACAATGTTTGGAAGCAAAATTACAAAAATCACTAAGACAAAAAGATATTCAATTATGTTGTTCTAAATATTCAGAAGTACCTCAACAATACGAATGTGACTCTTTTATCTATCAAAAACAAAGAAAACATAAATATAACAAATAAAATGGCAAAAATATCCCACAAACAAATATAAGTAATCCCCATTTAAACCTTATAAAACATTTTTTAGAAGGAAAGCATATAGACAAACCAAACCAAAGAAAAATATTGTCCTCAAAATAAGAAAAACATGTTAATGTTAGTTATGTAAAGAAGAAGGTCATTATGCAAACAAAAACTCAAAAAGAAATCAAAAGAAAAAAATAAAAATTAATATTTTAAATTCAGCATTTAAATATAATTTAGAACCTATTGAGTCAGAATATGAAACAGATTCAACAATTTTCTCATTATATCAGTATGAATTCCAAGCTTCATAATCAACAACTGAATCCAAATACCACATTCATTCAAGTGATTATTCAAAATAAAAAATTAATGCTTATAGAGATACAAGTGCTACTATTTGTATAGCATCTAAAACATTACTACATAATTGGAAAAATTAAATAAACCTCTACAAATAAGAATAGCATATGGAAGTTTTAAATATGTTTGGTATGTAAGCTATTATAATAATATCATTATTGAAAATTACACTTTTATTATACCTTCAATTTATCAACAAGAATCAGGATTACCATTAATTTTAGGAAATAGTTTTCTTAAATTATATCATCCTTTTTGTCAATATTTACATTATATAACTTTATGAACACCAATAATAAAATCCTTAAATAAAAAATCAATAATTCTCAAAATTCCTATATGCCATATAACTTATCATAAAAATTTATGACTTATAATAGAAAATTAAATTAATTACAATTTTTTCTTCTTAACAATCTTACTTTAAATATTGAAATAGAAACCTTAATAGAACAAGTTTGTAGTGAAAATCCACTCGATCATAAAAAGAATACTAATAGTCAATTTGTTGAAATAAAACTAAAAGATCCTATATAGGAAATTAATATTAAAAATAATATTCTATATACACAACAAGATGCACATGAATTTATTAATGAATGTTCAGAATTATTACAAAACAATTAATAACACCAAACACAAGTAAAGATTTAGCCCGAACCTTCTACATAAATAATCATTCCGAACAAAAAAGTGGAAAAAAAGAATGATAATTAATTATAAAGAATTAAATAAAGCTACTATAGGTGATGGATATAAATTACCTTGAAAAGACTATATTATTAGTAGATTAAGAGGACATCATTGGTTCACTACACCAGATGCAAAATCAGGTTATTGGAACTAAGACCACATGAAAATACAAAACCATTAACAATACCTATCCACCACAAAAACATTACCAATGGAACGTATTACCTTTTAGATTAAAACAAGCCCCCAGTAATTATCAAAGATTTATGGATAAAAATTTAGAAGGATTAGAAGAATTTACATTAGGCTATATTGATGGCAATATTATATTTTCAAATAAAGATAAGGAGGATCATCTAAAAAAGTTAAAAAAAAATGTTCTCACTAGATGTAAACAAAAAGGACTAATTTTAAGAAAAAAGAAAATTAAACTAGTATAACAAAATATTGAATATTTAGTTATAGAATTTCATAATGGATTCTTAAAACTACAACCTAACTTTCTTAAAAATTACAACAATTTCCTAAAACATTAAAAATATAATTGAAGTTCAAAAATTTATTGGCTTACTAAATTATATATTTGATCAAGGATTTCTTAAAAATCTAGCTAAAGAAAGAAAAAAAGTTACAGCTTAAATGTAGTACAAAAAATCAATGGATTTGGACTGAATAAGATACAACAATGGTAAGAACATTAAAAAATCTCTGCAACGATCAATGAACATTATATAATTATAATGCTAAGGATATATTAATAGCAAAAATTGATGCAAATATAAATACATGGGTTGACTGCCTTCTGGCATTGAAAGGAAATATCCTATTCATGAAAAGGAAACACTTGCATGTATTAAAACATTAAGAAAATGGAAAGTTGATCTATTACCAGTCAAATTTCACATTCAGACATATTCTAAATATTTAGGTGGATTTGGACGCTTAATCATATGTCGATTAAAATTAAATCAATATAATTTTAAAATATATTATATAAAATCTTGAACTAATAGTCTTGAGATACATTAACCAGAGAATGGAAACAACTATCCTTAGCCTAAAGGATTCAATCAATAAAAAGAAAACCAAATTATTAAACCTTCAGCAACAGGTGGGAAGTGTAACTAAAGAAATTAATTAGCTGCGAGCAACCATTAACCTCCTTGAAAAACAACAACTATCAATTGATCAACCACCCAGTGTATGACCAACCATCCAACCAATTACTCTTCAACAAATTACATAAACAACTTTAACTAACATTCCTAAACATACTATTCCAACTACCAATCCATTATCAAATCAAACTACACCTGTCTCCTAGAAAAAAAACAATTTCAAATAATCCAAAGTTTATGTCGTATTCAATGGAACTGTGGCTAGAATATATGATGAATGACATAAGGTCGCTATCCATATTAATAGAAAACCCTCAGTTATCTATCGAAGCTATACAAATCACATTAAAGTAGAAAAAACTTTCGCTGAATTCAAATAACCATCATTAAGACCCCATTATAAATAAGCCCTTTATAAACAACCATCAGACTCCATAATGAAAACCTTGGGAAAACTTATCAACATGGAAAAAAATGTGCCTACTAAAGCTCTCAAAGAAGAAATGAAAAAGATTACTTTCTGAAATCTTCTGTGACTGCTCTCAAGCACTCAGTGACTAAAAAGAAGACCAAAAAATATTCCAATATCCCCAAAATCGTGGATGATATGGACCAAAATTTATTATATTTCTAGGAGTTGATGCACTCACTACTTACCTCTTTTTTCAAAGTGGGTTAGTAGACACTATTTATTTGACCAATTTAAACCCCCTTTCTGAATTTTGAGCAGGATTTGTCCTTGTAGTAAAAAACTACAAGGAAAGATTTTCTAAGGAAAGAGATTTTTGTCAAGGTTTTCAATAGCTATTCTATCTTAAAAAAGAAAACAGTCTCAAAGAAACCGAAGTACAACTATCATAATGCATCGAAGGAGTTTATCAATATTGCCTAAAGATCACCCAAGAATCTTTAATCCAATTAAACTACAGGGGAGCAAATATGTTAATGGCCTCAGTATATAAAACACCTATCTCTACTAAATCATTCCAGCTAATAAAACAACTTAAAGCATCTTTTTCAACTTTATCTAGAATATTTAGTGAATTATCATAACAGTGGAAGCAAGCTCTTTGTTAACAACTACATCAATATCCACAACATCGATGCCAAAAATGTCCCTCTACATCACAAAAAGAAAAGGATAAAGATGACAGCTCATCAGAAGATATTATCATCGGAGAATTAAATCTTCAAAAGTTTTTAATAATGTAGGGCACCTATCACTCATTACCTTCAATTATGTAAAAATATGTAGGCCATCTGCCGACCTCTACTACTTTTTCTTTTTCTTTCTTTATTTTTTGCTTTATGGGTTTTAGACGCTATCGAGCGTCCAAAATATAATGTAAACTATGAGCTTAGCTTGATATGAAAAAAAAAACACTTATTTATAATATCCCTATCCAAACTCTTACAATGTCACTTTAAGCCTAAAGATTGACATTCAAGACAAAAAGAGTAAAATAAGTATGTTTAATTATGCTTTTAGTTTTTCATCATTATTATATCTTTTATTTCAATTTATTATTTTATCTTCTTCCTGCTAAATGCTTATTTTTAATACTTATATAAATATTAATCTAGCAATAATACATATTGAACGAAAAATTACACTTAGTAGAAAACTTACTAAAATGTTTAGTGATATTTATAATTATTTAGAACAAATAATTGCTTATGAACCTCCTTCATAAATTTAAAGAAATAATAAATCAAGATACAGAAAACTATAATCAAGAATGATTAGAATTAAAACAACTCTATAAATAATTTCAAGAACGCTACAAAATTCATTATGCATGAATGATTGTCCTATTTGTCAATTTATGTTAAAATTGTTTTTAATATATAATTGTCCACTCTGTAACCAATTACTAACATAAATTATTCGTTTAGAAACTTTTTAGTCACTGAATATAGATTCGAAAAAGGTTATTATAAAAGAAGATATAACTATCTACAATTTTGTCTTAATAATAATGATTTAATTCCTATTAAAGAAAGACTATTGAACAAATTTGAGGATAATTTCTGTGTATTATTTCTTGTAAATGACAAAAGTACTTATAGGGAAAATAAGTACTTGTTTTACAATTCAATCCCTTGATTATTGCCTAGAAAGTGGTAAACAAGATCCCATGAAAATGGGGACCTAAAATGGAAATGATATTTTAGGAAATAAACTATTGAATAAATAAGGAAACAAATAAAGTAGTAAAACTAAAAATATTCTTCCAACTCTCCCGCTCAAGCTAGGTTGTCACACCACAACCTTATTTGAGGCTCTACTTTGATATGAAGTTCTGTCAAGAGTCTTTTAATCCATATTCCTTCACAAATTCCCAAAGCTAGTGCTCTATACTCAGTCTCTGCACCGCTTATGGCAACCACTGGTTGTTTTTTAATTCTCCAAGTGACCAAGTTACCCCACACAAAGGTACAATAACTTAACGTAGACCTCCTATTAGTTACTGATCTAGCCCAATCAGTATCTGTGAATACTTTAACACTCCTTGTCTCGCTTTTCTTAAAGAAAAATCCCTTTCTAGGAGTCATTTTCAAATACTTCAGGATTCTAAATACTGCATCCATATGTTCCTATTGAGGGTTGCTCATAAACTGACTAACCACATTTACAGGAAAACTAATATCTAGTCGAGTATGAGACAAATAAATTAGTTTTCTAACTAATCTTTGATATCTCCCTTTATCCACTAGTGTGATGCCTTCTTTAAGACTCAATTTATAAGTTGATTCCATGGGTGCCTCAGTAGGCTTTGACCCCATCATCCCAGTTTCCTATAAAAGATCAAGTGTATACTTCCTTTGGGATACTGAAATGCCCTTACTAGATCTGGCCACGTCCATCCCCAAAAAGTATCTCAAATAGCCCATATCCTTAACTTCAGATTCTCGAGCCAGGGCACCTTTTAGCTTCTTCATGCCTTCCCAATCATTACCTATAATAACAATATCATCAAGATAAACTATAAGAATAGTCATTTTACCACTAGTCAGTTATCGAACAAATAATGTGTGATCAGTTTGACATTGGTAGTAGCCAAGTTTCTTCATTGCCTTTGTAAATCTATCAAACCAGGCTCGAGGTGATTGTTTTAGGCCATAGAGTGATTTTCTGAGCTTGTATAACTTCTGAGGATGTGTAGCTTCTTCTAGTCCCAAAGGTATTTTCATGTATACCTCTTCTTCAAGATCACCATTAAAGAAGGCATTTTTCACATCTAATTGATATAATGGCCAGTTTAGACTTGGAGCTAGTGCTAATAGAATCTTAACAGTATTGAGTTTAGCTACAGGTGCAAAACTCTCGTGATAGTCAATTCCATGCTTCTGTGTGAAACCTCTAGCTATAAGTCTTACTTTGTACCGGTTAATACTTCCATTAGGATTATATTTGATGGTGAACACCCATTTACAACCACCATTATTTTTCCCTGTGGTAAATCTGTTATTACCCAGGTCTGGTTTTTCTTGAGTATATTCAGCTCATCATCTATAGCTTCTCTCCACTTGGGATCCTTCACTGCTTCCTGAAAATGTGGTGATAACCTGTTATAAGAAACAAAATTGTAGATTAGGTGCTTTGTACAAGATCTTACTCCCTTCCTTAGAGCTATTGGCCATCCTAACTCCTCATAATTTGCAGTAGGTTTTGATCCATGGCCTTGCTCAAGAAGTGTGATAGATTTTTCTAGTTCTACTTCATATCGTGCCTATTGTTTACCTTTCCTCTTTGAGTAAAACTATGGTTGCACCTCAGGATTTTTTTCTTCCTGTCTCTCCACCCTAATTTCAATATCCTCGTTATCACATTCATTGCTTTCTGTGCAATTCTAATGAGATTTGACTGGAACTGACTATATTAGTAGCTTCAATGGGAATGGTGGTGTCAGGCTTTAGTATTTTAGGTCTGATGTTATCAAAATTGTAAGTTTCAGAGATGTTTTCATAAGAATAAGGTCTCGTTTGATTAGGAGTAGGCAAAATAGAGGTGCTTTTAGGAGAATCAGAGTCTGTTATAGGTTTGGTTGAGTCATGGCTAGGTGCAAAAGGCAAATTTTCTTGGTGTAGTGTGTCTGGTGAGCCATCACTTCCCAAAAAGAACCATTCACTCTCACTTCTCTCCCCCTAAATGGGTGTTTTTGGATAATAGGCTTGCATTTCAAAGAAGGTCACATCCAAAGTAACAAAATAATGTTTTAGAGTAGGAGAGAAACACTTGTAACCTTTTTTAGTAGAAGCATAACCTAAGAAAATACACTTATAGGCCCTAGGCTCAAGTCTTCCACAATGGTAATTATGCACAAAGGCAACACAACCAAAAAATCTTTGAAGGTAGAGTATTTACAAAGGGAACCAAGGGATAAATCTCAAACAATTTTTGTAAAGGTGTATAAAACCCCAAAACTTTTGATGGCATTCTATTTATTAAATAAGCAGAAGTGAGAATAGCTTCCCCCCAAAAAAGATTTGGAACATTTGTTGTGAGCATAATAGATCTAGCAACCTCAAGCAAATGTCTATTTTTCCTTTCTGAAACACCATTCTGTTGTGATGTATTGGTGCATGAGGTCTGATGTATAATACCATTGCTGGTCAAAAAATTTACCAATAGATTGAATTAGATATTCTTTACCGTTATCACTTCGTAAAATATGGATTTTTGTGTGAAATTGGTTTAGTATAAAGGAATAAAATTCCTTAAATACTTGAAAAACTTCTGTTTTTTCTTTCAAAAGATATACCCAAGTCAATCTTGTATAGTCATCAATAAAGGTTACAAATCATCTAACATTGTTTTTGGTTTTGACTGTTGATGGCCCCTGGACATTACTATGTATGATGGAAAAAGGCTTAATGGGTTTATAGGCTCGAGGTGTATAAGAATTTCTGGTGTGTTTAGAAAGTTGACATAATTCACATTGAAGAAACATTTCCTTTTTATTGAAAAAAGTAGGATATAAATGCTTCATGTAAGATAAACTAGGATGGCCTAACCTATAGTGCCAAAGCACAATTTCTTCATTAGAAGATAAAATAGCATGAGCTTTATTCCTTCTTGAGTTGCAGATGTAATATAATCCATCAAACTCCCTAATAATGCCAATCCTCTTCCCCGACTCCAAATCTTAGAAAACACAACCATTAGCACCAAAATTAGCTGTGTAATTATGTTCTTTAGTAATCTTTTTCATAGATAACAGATTACAATCCAAGCCAGGCACATAAAGAACACCACTTAAGATCAATTTATTAGCAATTATAACATTTCCAATCTCCTGAACTTTTAGAACATGTCCATTAGCTACGTTGACAGTCCGATGAACAGGACAAGGCTGTACATCAACAAGCAATGACTTATCCGAGGTCATATGATCATTAACCTGTGAATCAAAAATCCAAAGACCACAATTTGGGGTTTGAACCCCTAAAGCAATACCAGTATTACCTGTTTAGACCATGTTACTTGTGGATACAACCTTTTCATCCTTCAAATCATACTTACTAAGGATTTTTCTTAGCAATTCAACTTCTTCTTTGCTCACTAGTATGTTATCTCCCTCAGTTTTGTCGCCACCAGTAGCTATGTAGCTTTTGTTCTCTGCCTTTGATCTATTTTTCTAATTTGAAGGTTTTCCATGAATCTTCCAGCATGTGTCCTTGGTATGTCAACCTTTTTGACAATGATCACATCAAGGCTTACCCTATTTTCTCTTCATTTCTGGTCCATTTATTCTTTTTACATCCATAACTGAAGATTCAATAGGATTTTTATTGCTTGGAGTACCTTGCATTAACTGCTTTCTACTCTCTTCACTTTTCACCAAATTAACTACTTCCATAATGGTTGGTAGTGGTCGAGTTGCCATGATTTTTCCACGACCCTCCTCATAAATAGAGTTTAGTCCCAAAAGATATTCACATACTCGTTCTCTTTCCACAATTTTCTTGTAGCACGCCATATGTTCACTGCAAGCCCATTGGTGTGGGTCATAGAGATCCATCTGTTGCCACAATTTTACTAACGTCGTGTAATAATCAGTAACTGATTTCTCACCTTGTTTAGTTTCCATCATAATTCCTTTGATCTGAAACAGAGCAGCAGTATTTTCTATAGTGGAATATGTCATTTTGGCATTCTCCCATATCTCTTTTGCAGAGGGTGCAAGGATAAACTGCTCACCAACTTCAAGAGTCATGGAATTAACCAGCTAGCTCATTACATGGTTGTTTTTGATCATCCACACCCCATATTTTGAGCCAGACACAGCTGGTGGCTTGGTTGTGAAATATTTCTCCTTCTCTCTCCCTCTTACGAACATAAGCATGCTATGGGACCACTGTAAATAGTTGTTCCCATTCAGCCGATGGTTGGTTACTACTGACAGTTGCATGTCAATTAGGGGTGTTCAAGAAAACCCGCGAACTTGTGAACCGAACCTGAACCACATGAACCGAACCTGTAAATAAGGTTAACCAAACTTGAGTTAAGGTTCGGTTCGAACCGAACCTGAAAAATCAGATTTATGGTTCAGGTTCAGGTTTCTAACTTACGGTTCTAGGTTTAAACTTGAACCTGAAACACCCAAAAAATCTATCATATATTTAGATATAATTTAAGAGGATATTAATAATAATAAATTCACTAGTATTTACTATATTAATTCTTGA
>JANIPM010000006.1:38942976-38955894 GCA_027478405.1 Erythroxylum cassinoides
ATGAACTCAATGAAAATTTTCTATGACAAGTAAAATGGTTTCAAAGGTTTTGCTTATTTTTTTGTTATAAATTGTTATCCATGAGCTATCAAACTCACCTCCTTTCTATCCCATCTTCAAGTGATAGCTAAGAGATCAAGTGATCAAGAGCTTAAGGGAATTTCTTCAAATTTGATATTTTTGTATTTTTGTAATAAGCCAATGGTGTGGCTTTTGATATGTAAATAAAATTTTTTAGACTCTGTTGCTTTAGAAATGAAATGATAGATTGAAGTAGTTTATTTATGTATGTTCATATTGACTTCCTCGTTATATGGCTGAGTTGAAGTAATAAGCTTGTTTTGATATTTGATTGTCGTGGGCACACCACCCTTGTGGGATGATGCCTAATAAGGGTTCATGGAAATAACCCTATAGGAAAATTTTGCTTAGTATCATGATTCTTGAGGTTTGGGTTCCACAACCAGGACCCCAACAGTTGTGGTATCAGAGCAAGAAGAGGAATCGATGATAGTTAAAGAGACTTCATTGGAATAAGTTATGTTCTGTAATGGGCCCAAGTGATTACTGAAACTCTGATGGATTTTATGGGAATATGCTCATGTTTCATGTTTTCGTAAGAGTTGGGTTCCGGAAACGGTGCCCCAACAAATTTGGTTAATTATATCGAGAGTTAAACCCCAAAAACTACAGGTTGTTCGAAAATAAGGATAGTAGCCATAACTTAACGTCAAAACTAAATTCAAAACTTTTAAAAACATAATCAAATTTTGGTTCCTTCATGAAAGTTTAGATCTATATCTTTGGTTTAATGTCTAATTGAAATTATCGAATTGAGAGGTCTATAGGAAAAGATATGGCCATATTATAGGAGTATGTTCAGTAGAACCTCTCCAAACAGCAAGGTACATATCCTAAATTAACTAACTTCTGTCTTATCTTGTAAAAGTAACACAAAAATACAACTAATTTAACCAAAAACATCCCTTTTACTTATAAAGAATACTTCTTTAATAGATTCCCTTCACATTACTTTCATAAATCCAAGCAAAAATATAAAAAATATCCATATATATTTCACGTCTAAGTATGTATGTCCATGCCGAAGCGAACAAATTATCCATTTACCCTTTTTTCACAGTAAGTACCATTATTTATCTTATTAAGATGCACTTAATTCATTATGTTCACTTCCTAATACACCTTAGACATTCTATAATACTTCCAGGGTATATGTTGGGGGGTTACAACTGCATGTTCGTTTCTTTTTTCTTCTTGTTGGTTCTTTTCCTGTGTGTTTTAGGCTTTATCGTAATTACTCCAACTTGTCTTTCCTTCTTTGATTCCTATTATGGCAGCCTTAATCACTATAAATTTTCTCCTTCACCATGTCAACCTCCCAAAGTTTTGTCTCTAACAATTCTAACCCCTCATAAGCATCCAGTTCTATTCAAAAAATTGGAGATTTGTAAAATATTATGGCTCCCTATAGGCTTAATGGGAAGAAGTCCCTCAAGTGGTCTCAATTTATCCGCATATACCTCAAGGGCAAAGGTAGGCTTAGACACCTTATTGGATAAAACCGATAAAGGATGACCTGATGTTTGAAGAATAGGATGAGGAGGATTCCATGATAATGTCTTAGCTATAGGATTCCATAGATCTTATGATTAGTGACGTGTATGTTTTTTGGTCATAGAAAAGGAGATTTGGGACTACATTCATCGCATATATTTGAAGGCACGTGATGCTACTAAAGTGTACGAGATCAAGGTCAAAACTGTAGTCACTAAACTAGGAGCCTATCACAGGTATCCAAACCTGCTGCAAAATCTGTGGCAAAATGTCAATTGCTACCTAGTTTTCAAGATGAAATGCTCTAAGGATGCTTTGCTATTTTGAAGAGCATCATTGGAAAAGACCGTGTCTACGATTTTTTATCAATTAGGTTAGGGTTTAAATCCTTGGTAAGGAGGACACACCGTCTCTAAAATAGACAATTTCATTAATTTGAGCAGAAAAAACCGAAGGAGTATTATGCTTGAACCACAAACCATGGACGGGTCAACCTTAGTAACAAAAGCAGATAATCAAGAGAAAGGAGATAATGATCTGCCTAAACATAACATTAGAGAAAACTAGTGGAAGGAGAATAAGGATAATCTCTGGTGCACCCATTGTAAGAAACCGAGGAAAATAAAAGAAAAGAGTTAGAAGATGAATGGTAAGCCACCAAGATGAGAGTGGGAAAATCATAAGGTGCAGTAGAGGCCTTACGCACATATGGCAGAGCAGCCCAAGGCTGACCAAAGTTCGGCAACAGGGGCTGAACAATAAAGAAATTAAGAAGTTGGGAAGCTTGTTGGGATCTCTTAAGAAGTCTTTTAGACTTTGTTCTTTGGATCTTTCAAGTAAATCTTCACTTCCTTTTTTCATGAATACCTTAGAAAAATTTTATTCCATCTCTTAGATAACAGACTCCTGTGCCACGTACCATATGCCACCTACATTTCAACTCTTCCACTCTTATACCCCGTCCTTGAGTAACAGAAAGACTGTAGTGGCCAATGGCTCTTTAGCGATTATTGCAGGGTTCAGAGATATACAAATCACATCTAACCTTATTCTATCAAATGTCCTCCATATACCAAAACTTTTGGATAAATTTGTTTCCATTCAAAAGCTAACCCGTGATCTTAAATGTTATGCTACTTTTTTCCCTTCTTATTGTGTTTTTCAGGATTAGGTCTTGGGAAGTAAGATTGGACTTACTAAGGAAAGAATTGATCTTTACCACCTTGAATCAACTCAAAAAGTTAAGAGCAATTTGTTTTGGTCATTTATTAGTCCCCCAAATAAAGATGCCATTTGGCTGTATCACTTGTGTCTAGGTCATCCATCTTTTAGAGTTTTAAAGGTCATGTTCCTCATTTATTCCAAGGATTGGATATTTCTGAGTTTCACAAAACATACTCAGGTATCTTTTCCTATTAGCAATAAAAGAAGATTTCATCCTTTTCATTTCATTCATAGTAACATATGGGGTCTCTTTACCACACCTATCATTTATAGGCCTCATTGGTCTGTATCCTTAATTGATGATTGAACTCGGGTTACATGGCTCTTTCTTCTTAAACAAAAATCTGATGTTAGCATTGTTATATCGAATTTCTACTCAATGGTTTAAAACCAATTTGGGGTTAAAATAAAAATCTTTAGGGCAAACAATGTTAGAGACTACTTGAACTAGATTTTGTCACCCTTCTTTCAATCATAGAGCATTATCCACGATTCATCATGTGTTAACACACCTCAGCAAACTAGGGTAGTTGAAAGGAAAAATGGGCCTTACTTAACACCACCCAAGCCTTACTTTTTCAAGGGAATATTCCTAAGTCTTATTAGGGAGAGGCCATTCTTACAGCCACATATATGATAAATGGACTTCCTTCACATGTGTTAGACAACAAAAGTCCCATAACAATCCTTAATAGTTTCTACTCATACTTTAGAACCTCAAATGGCCTCACTCCTAGGGTATTTAGGCGCACTGCCTTTGTTCATGTCCATATCCAACATAAAGCAAGCTAGACCCCCAAGCCATCAAATGTGTGTTTCTTGGTTACTCATACACTCAAAAGGGATGCAAGTGTTACAACCTATCATCTAGAAAATTTTATATCTCTATAAATGTCACCTTTATAGAAGATACACCTTTTTTTTTCTCTAAGTCTTATGATATGTGCTTAATTGATTATACATTTATTCCATAACACTTAGTAATTAATGATATGAAAACGCTTAAGATACTCACTTTAGTTCATATTTTATTTTAGGTACAATTCGGAAGTGAAAAAGCTAAAGTGAGTTGAAAGCACTATATTTGAGTCATCTTCTTTAAACTCACACCCACTTGTCTTATGGAGGAAAAAAGGAGAATGATTAGAGCAAGAGAAGAAAGGAAAATACATAAAATGAAGAGAATAAAGAGTGTTGAACCATGATTTGTTATGGTAGTGAGACATATCTCACGACCATGACAAAAGGTGTCATAGGTACTCATTTGTCAAATCCATAACTCATTTTGCATGATGAGGCTCATGGCTGGCTCCAGGCGTGACACCATCATGCACACCTATAAGAAATGGCCAGCTCGTCCGAACCTTAATTTTTAGTATGAAAGCATCATTTTGACAGTAGAAATAATCTATTTCATTTGGGGTTTCATTCTAAAGTGTGAGCTCTTAGTTTTGAAGAGTAGAAGGGGCAAAGCTCCATTCTTTTGGAGACTTATGGAGAGCTAGGTTCTCGACGCTAGTTCAGAGGTGATATCAATGCTAAAGAACCCAGTTAAGCATATCTTTCATTGTTTTTATTGTTCTTTCTCTCTTTAGGGATTGATTATGTTATCCTATACGTATGGATTTGGGTTTTCACGTATGAATGATCTTTATTCTCGTTATCATTAAATTGTTTATATATGAACCCATTATTAGAATTTCAATATAATTCATAGTTGTTATGTTGAGATTCGTTTGTGGCAACTAATGGTTTCTAATCGTTAGGGATAACATAACCTAGGTTAAATGACTCGAGCGTATGTGGTTATTGCCTTGATTAATCTGTTTTCTTAATTCATAATGTGGTTGTCCAATTAAATCTTAAGAGCTTGCTCTAGGTTGTTCAAAATTTAGGTTTAATTAATGATATATTTTAATTAAACAAGACCTAAGAGAAAATCGGGACTAACAGAGCATGCTGTTAACCTACGATTAATAGTTACTAGGAGAGGTATGACAACAACAATTTAATGAAGTATGTTTGATTATGTGTAGGTCACTGAAGTATGTTTGATTATGTGTAGGTCACTTTTCAATATTTTCTTTTATATATTTTCATTAGTTTAGTTTCATTTTATTTTCTTATTTGAAAACCAAAACAAACCCCCCATAACTTAAACACCAATTCTTTTCATAACAAAAACTAACATAATACTCTTGGTAGAATTGACCTAAACTCACCATTGATATAGATATATGTCTAGTTATTTTGAGTAATGTTATGACATGCTACGTCATCCTCTCTTCATGGGGAGATTTCAAGGATGGAAGATTGCACTTATGAGTCCTTTAAACCACTTAAAACCCTTGACCTTCCTCATGTTCTAGCTCATATTGTTAAACCCGAGTCCTCTGAACCAATTACATCTGAGTCACCTAATTCTGCCACTGAACTTGTGTCATCTTTTGTCCCAACTATTGTTACTCAGGTGTATTCAAGGAGAAAGGTGTTCTAGAATTAATATAGGTCTTAGAATCTAACTTAGACTATGAGAATGAAATTATGGTAAGATTCGACTCACCTTCACACACACAATTTGTTGAAAAATCCACTAACCCAAAAGATGACCAAGCCCTTACCA
The DNA here is from genome assembly GCA_027478405.1 of Erythroxylum cassinoides. Lineage (NCBI taxonomy): Eukaryota > Viridiplantae > Streptophyta > Magnoliopsida > Malpighiales > Erythroxylaceae > Erythroxylum > Erythroxylum cassinoides. Next base: position 38,948,399 of record JANIPM010000006.1, read on the forward strand.
ATTTTGTTAGGAAAGGTACCAGAGGATGCACTAAATGACCACTCTATCCACTATCTCACTATGTCTCTAGTAAGCGCCTGTCACTAACCTATAAAAATTTCATTATGATTTTAAACACCATTACTATCCCTAACACTGTTTTTGAGGAATTATCAAAAAGGGAATGGAGGGATGCTATGAGAAAAGAGATGAGTGTATTATAAAAGAATAGAACATGTGAGAATGTTCATAAACTAAAAGGGAAAAACATTGTTAATTGTAAGTGACTTTTCACATCAAAATACAAGGATGATGGATCCCTTGAGAGATATAAAGCAAGATTGGTGGCCAAAGGGTACTCTCGGACTTATGGGATTAATTATTAAGAGACTTTTGGTCTAGTTGAAAAATAAACACTATGAGAATTTTGTTATCATTGACTGCCACTTCAATTGGCAACTCTTACAGTATGATGTTAAGAATGCATTTTTCCTTGGTTACCTATATGAAAAAATCTACATGAACATCCCACCAGGATTTGAGGGAGACGTAGGTAACAAAGTGTGCAAGCTGATAAAAGGCCATTTATGGGTTAAAACAATCTCATAGAGCATGGTTGGGAGATTTGCACAAATCATGAGGGAGTCCGGGTATAAACAAAGTCAAGGTGGTTACACTCTTTTCATTAAGCATTCAGTTGCAAAGGGAGTTACTGCTTTTCTAGTCTATGTGGATGACATCATAGTGATTGAAGACAATAAAAGATAGATGTATGAATTGAAAGAGAGACTAGTAAAAGAGTTTAAGATAAAGGAATTGTGGAAACTGAAGTACTTCCTCAATATTAAGGTGGCATTCTTCACACAAGGGATTTTCATAGCTCAATAAAAGTACATGATTGATTTATTGTCAAAAACAAGGAAACATGGTTGTAAGCTAGTCTTTACCCTAATGGATACAAGCCATAAGTTGGAAGAAGCTAAAGAAGAACCAGCTGTTGACAAAAGAATGTATCAGATATTGGTTGGTAGACTCATATACATTACTCACACTTAGCTAGACATTGCATACTTGGTAAGCGTGATTGGTCAATTCATATATGACCCAAGAGAACCTTATCTTCAAATTGCCTACAAGGTGCTAAATTACTTGAAATGCAATTCTGGGAAAGGAATTTTGTTCAAGAAAAACAATACTCTTACTCTGAAAGCTTACACAGACGCTGACTATATAAGTTCCCTAGTAGATAGAAGATCAACTACAGGGTATTATATTTTTCTCGAAGGAAATTTGACAACATGGAGGAGCAAGAAGTAGAATGTGGTGGCAAGGTCATTTGCAAAATCATAATTTAGGGTTACTGCTCAAGGATTATGTGAACTACTTTAGCCGAAGATTATTTTAGATGATTTTAAAGCCAAATGGGATGATCCTATGAAGCTCTATTGTGACAACAAGTCAGCCATCAATATTGCTTATAATCTTATACAACACGATAGGAAAAAGCATATTAACATTGATAAACATTTCATTAAAGAAAAATAGGATGACTGGTTAGTGTTAGGGGTGTTCATGGTAGGGTACCCTGACCCGTTCATAAATAACCTGAACCTGAACCTGAATGTCAGGTTCGGCAATTTCACGAACCTGAACATGAACCTAAACCTAAAGAACCTGTAGGATCGGTTAACTTATTTTCAGGTTCGGTTCTCAGGATAACCAGAACCTATTCATATTAATATATATGAAAAAAAATTATAAAAAATAATGAGCTCTATTGAAAGTTTATTAAGAAACGAGATATTACCATAAAAACCTTACGTAAGGTTTTGTGTTCAACTTTTGTTAATATAATGAATAACAATCATTTTTATTTTTAAATTCAGAATAGCAATGTAGTTTGTTCTTATATGAATCATTGATATAGCAATGTAGTTTGTTCTTATATGAATAATTGATAAAATTGCTAAGATCACTTGTAAATTCAGTTCTTCTAAAAAAAGGTAATTTAATCCAATGATCTTAATACAAACATTATAAATTTATGGCTAAGATCGCTTCAATCACAATTGATCTTTTATCAAATATCAGCCATTGAAGTTGAAAATTTTTTCCCTCCATGAAAACAAAGAAAAATTAATAGGTCATTCTATTCGTTCAAAAAAGAAAAAAAATTCATTCAATCTTTCATCCCACAGTCACTTCTCATCCTGTCATCTCTCAAACTACCATCCTACCATCATATTCGAAGAATAATTGTTTAATAATTTATCTTTTTTTCCTAGTATGAATCTTTTATAAGACATTGTTTGACTTATTTTTACTTTGCTTGGGTTTAACATATTGGAATAATCTTTGATGGATTTTATATGCATATTTTAATGAATAATTTGTATTTATTTTCACCAATTATTTTTTATAATTTTTTGTCATATATATTGATATGAATAGGTTCGGGTAACCCTAAGAATCGAACTTGAAAATAGATTTATCGATCCTATAGGTTCTTTAAGTTCAGGTTCAAGTTCAGGTTTGTGAAATTGCCGAACCTGACATTCAAGTTCAGGTTCAGGTTATTTATGAATGGGTCAGGTTACCCTACCATGAATACCCCTAATGTCAACGTTGTTTTGGGAAAAAGACGAATTTCCTATGTTGATAATGGTATTCGGCGTTTCTAGGATCGATCCTTGTGGAGCGTTGCCTGACGAACCAGTGATAGAATTTTCCCTTGACTTGACGTGCCACGCTCCTATCGTCCCAAATGAAACCATCCTCCTCTGTGTTCAAAGCTCTGATACCATGAACAAATTTGAGGATAATTTTTGTGTATTATTTCTCATAAATGACAGAAGTGCTTATAGGGAAAATAAGTAATTGTTTTACAATTCAATCCCTTGATTATTGCCTAAAAGAAGTAAATAAGATCTCATGATTAAGACCTGAAATGGAAACGATATTTTAAGAAATAAACTATTGAGTAGATAAGGAAACAAATAAAGTAGTAAAACTAAAAATATTCTTCCAACAATTATATATTGCAATTAATCTTTACAATTTATATAATAAAAAATTAATCCATAAATACAACCAACTTATAGAGCATCACATAATCTCTCATCAATATGACTGAAATAATTCAAAAACCCCATAATAATAATGATAATATTTTAGGTGTAATTCTTTAAGACTATGTATTTCTGCGCTTTAAATTTTAAGGTATATGCTCACCATACATGATCGTGTGGTCAATTCTGAATTATTTTAATAAATTTATTTTTTTTTCAGATTTAGGAGGTTTAATAAGAGTCAAAAATTGCAAGAGAAAAAAAATATGATAAAAAAGGAGTTTTATAAAATAATAGTTTAAGATTCTAAATAATATCATTCAACTATAATTTTATTAAAAATTGATTTTAAAGATTAATTAGAATACTTACTCCAACAAGTTTTTGAAAGAGAGCTAAAAACAGATTAAGATTACTTATGTTGTTTTGTGACTTGTGAGGTCTTACTTGAGTGAGATAGCTCAAAATTTTAAATGTTTGTATCTTGTTATTGGATTTAGTGATTTTTTTTTTTTGGTTTGTCTCAGCACTTTTCACCTCTGTATTAGAGAGTTTCTTTACGTTAAATTTTATGTATTATTTATTTTTTAGTTATCTTTATCATTTCAGTAATTTATTCTTAATTGAAGTGATCTAATCGATCTTGGAAGTATTATTGCGAGTCCAACAAGCTTTAAAGGTACGCATGAGAGGCATAAGTGCGGAATTAACCAACCTGGTCAAGGAAGCTCAATCAACATGCCGCTTGATTCTGCATTAGACATCAGCAAAAACCAATTGTCGATTGCTCGTGGATGAAAGCTCAAAGCAGGTTTAGATCCTCCGTCCTAGTTACCCCATTTCAACTCTGTTTTTGTCCCAGAATGATGTCATTTTATATTTATTACATGGTTAGAACAGGGTATATAGTATCAGTGTGATTTTCAATTCCCGAGTTCAACAGTGACAAAATGCCATTTCAAACTCAACTCAAATATTTCTGGAAAAAAGCACAACCCTTCCACTTGCATTACTTGAGCTCAGTCGATTTCCAGGTTTTCATGTGAAGCGTTAGGTTATCTACTGCGGTATAAATCTCCCCCACTCTTCTGTGCGATCTGTCACAAGAAAGGAAGGCATGAATTTCATATTTACCCTCAATCCAACTACATCCAGGGTTCTTTAGCAGTCCTTCATCCTTCATCATCTGTCTTATTCTTCCCAGGTCAGACCATCTCCTTGCATACGCGTACAAGTTAGCCAACAGAACAAAATTCCCGCTGTTGTTCGGTTCCAACTCTATAAGCCTCTCTCCTGCAATTACTCCCAGCCCAACATGACCATGAATAACACAGCCTCCAAGCAGAGTACCCCACAAAACAGAATCAGGTTCCATCGGCAAATTCTTAACAAGCTCATAGGCCTGCCCAAGTTGTCCTGAACGACTTAAGAGATCAACCAGGGCTGTGTAGTGTTTTAATGTGGGTTTCAAATTATAGAATGACATCAAATTAAAAAGTTCACGGCCCCTCCCAACTGATCCAGCATGAGCACAAGAGGTAAGACAAGACAGGAAAGTCACACTGTCAGGTGTAAAACCAGCATCCAAAATTCTCCAAAATAGAGCAATTCCTTCCACTCCATACCCATGCATGGCATAGGCTGTGAGCATGGCATTGTGAGACACCAAGTTTGGGCTTGATATCCTATCATATACCAATTGTGAATACTTCATATATCCACATTTGGCATACATGTTTACAAGGGCTGCTCCTATATGCGTACTTGAGTCATAACCAAGTCTGACTGAATATGCATGAGCCTGTTTCCCCCGTTCAAGTGTTGCTAACCTTGAGCAAGCAGCTAGAGCAATTCCAATTGTGTATATATCGGGCCTCAAATTTAAGGTCTGGATTTCATAGAACAACTTCATAGCTAAATCAAGGTGGCCATTTTCAAGATGACCTGCAAGGATGCCATTCCATGTATATATATTTTGCTCATAGCCATCTTCTTTCATCTTCTGAAGTAAAATTTGAACCTTTTCAATCTGATTGCAACGAGCGTAGCCAGATATCAGTGCATTCCATATGGGTACATCCTTCTCGACAACCTCATTAAAAGCCATCTGAGCAGCAACTACATCATGGCATCTAGAGTACATTTCCACCAGAGCTCCACCGACAAATGTATTAGACTGCAAACCCTTAATAATGGCATGAGAATGTATCTGCTTCCCTTGTCCCAGAGAAGACAAATCAGCACAAGTATTCAAAGCACTTCCCAGAGTAAAAGAATCAGGCTCTATTCCTTCCACCCTCATCAATTCTTGAAACATAGTCAAAGCTTCACGAAATAGTAAGTTATCCACATATCCAGAAATCATGGAGTTCCATGAAATCAAATCCCTCTTGATCCCAGCAGACTCCATTTGGAGAAACAGCTCTTTGGCCTTGGAGACGTTTCCATTCTCACAATATCCAACAATCATTGTATTACAGGAAACTGCATTTTTAACAGAGAAATTAGAAAAGATCTTAAATGCACTACCCATATCACCACACCTCCTGTAGATGTCAACTAACCCATTCACCGCAAAATGATTAGACATAAACCCGCGTCTAGTGATATAGCCATGGAATTCTTTTCCGAGTTTCAGCTTCTGCAATCTAGCACATGCTGGAAGCACACTGGCCAAAGTTCGCGCATTTGGTTCAAGCCCTTCTTCTAACATTCTATGTAGCAGCTCCACGGCCTCTTCATCATAACCATTCTGTGCAAACCCTCCAATAATTGCACTCCAAGAGACAATATTTGGTATCATATTATCCGAACACGCCATTTTTTCCAAAAAATCCAAGGCCTCATAAACCATTCCATTAGCAGCGCATGCTGTGATCACGGAGTTCCATGACACACTATCTTTCTTGGCCATCGAAGAAAACACTTTCTTGGAATCCCCTAAACTTCCACATTTACCATACATATCAATCAGCGCATTACTAACATAGACGTTTGAAAAGAAATGATTCTTAGAAACTATTCCATGTACTTGCCGTCCTAGTTCCACCATGTCTAGACTAGCACAAATCTTGAGCACAACAGGAAAAACAAAGAATTCCATATTAACTTCTTCAAATCGTAACTCCTGAAAAAGAGAAACCGCTTCCTCACACAGCCCACGATCCAAATGAACATCGAGAATTGCAGTCCAAGCGTACGAGTTCCTAACCGGCATTGAATCAAACAAGAAGTTCGCATCTTCCAAGCAGCCGCAACGAGAATACATCTGAAGCAACTTGGTGTCAACGAACTCATCGCTGCCGAACCCAGTTTTGATGGCATGGGCATGAACCTGGATACCAAAATCTCGGCCATGACAAGAGTTCAGAAGTGAAGCAAATATACTGGAAGATGCTTTCTCTTGACTAATGTGCACAGGTTTGCGAGTCTTTCGATTGGGTGCTTGAAAGGAAAGGGCATTGGTATTGGTGAGCTTTGTATCACAGTGTGATGGTGTCGGTAGTGGTGGTCGCGACGGAGGGTGGATGATCATGATGGGTTCCGACAAGCCCGCCAACATAGTCCCAGTGTCTTCAGGTAACTTGCCACTTTGTGTGGACTACGGATAACCCGCCTAGTTCACTCCATAGTGTCACTAAACAACATTGCGGGTGGTGCTTCTTAACCGATTTCTTTTAGAAAAACCGCATATAAAATTTGAAAAATACTTAAATAATATATTTGTGGTTATATTTATCTTTTATACAATTATATAATACTTTTATTTAAGAGATAATTGTTACCAAAGTTATCAATATTATGGGTTCTATTAATTATATTATATCAATAAAACTTGTGAACCATCAAATTTTAGTTGAAAATAATTTAATTAATAAACTTAAATGAGGAGTACGAGGACCTATAGAATGCCCATTGTCAAAATTAAGTAAGAAAAGTATTGCTTATCCTACGTCAATGTCATTGAAAAGCTCACGAGGCAATATAAGACTTTGAGCAAGTTATACGTAAATGGATGACAATGGAATAGACTGTAGGAAAATTTCGGTGGGTGCATCACATATATACGGTGCGGAAAAAACAAAACAATTACTCTGGGACATTCCTGAAGTCTAGGATCTATGTGTCTATATAAAGAGGTACCATAATTTTCAAACCACAACGACCAAAAGAGACCGTCTCTAACGGTATCCACGCAGAGGTCGGAAAATCTAACCGAATCAAACCATTTGATCCGAAAATAGCTAGAATAAAGAAGAGAGTGCCAGCTCTTACCTTATTCTTAGAGAGCACAAGGTGAAGAATAGGAGAAGATGATGAAGCTTGAAGAGACGATGGAGAGCTTCGGATGACTCTTCTTTCAAACTTTTTAAACTTTTAACTTGTTAAAAGCTCACTTATTAACTCACGACCATCATCCTTCATTTAGTCTATCATTTTTGTCTTTTA
>JANIPM010000006.1:39062084-39090618 GCA_027478405.1 Erythroxylum cassinoides
CCTCTAGTCCCCTGGGTAAAGCTTCTTGATCGGATCAATTAAGGACGCCTTGCTTCCAACGGCAGTATGAGAGTTGGAGCTACTAGAAACCTAAGAATTGATGGGAACCTGATGCTAAGTAGGGAGAAGCCGGTGATCAATCATCAGCTGAACAATCAAATATGCAAAGACTCCTTGTACGTAGAAGTGTACAAGCTACGTAGGAATCTGAGGGATCTTGAGATTTCAGGTTTACTTCCTCTGGAGTTCTTAGGGTGGGATCTTATGGTTTAGGATTAGTCCAACTAGGTCGGGATACCTAATGTAATTAAAAAAAAAAAAGGTTATAACATTCTATAATGGAACATAAGATCTGACAGTCTAACTAACCCGCCCACTCGGATGCTATGGAATGAGATTTACTGAGAAAAGACCTGTGAAGTTGTTGAGACCTTTCTTTTGGAGATTCCAAAATGTCTTCTTCTTAACAAAAACCATATGCTTTTCACACCAATCACTACCTTACAGTTTTACATCACTCCAGACAACTTACCCTATAAGTCGAAATCCAATTAATGCATTGCGACAGCCAACAAACAGTCAATCTCATCAATTTGTATACATGTCCACTTGCACCGAACATGACAATCACAACCCCCAAGGCCCAATGATGGATCCTCCCTCCACCACAGTCCCTCTTCTCCACCGTCACCGCTGGTGGTGGCGCCGTCAACTCGGCCTCAAAACGAGCTTCTTCTCCGAACTCTCTGGTGCTGTCGGTGACTTGGGCACTTTCATCCCCATAGTACTAACACTCACTCTAGTGTCCCACTTGGACCTCTCTACTACTCTCATATTCACTTCCTTTTACAACATACTCACGGGCCTGCTCTTTGGTGTTCCTATGCCGGTTCAGCCCATGAAGTCCATCGCCGCCGTTGCTGTCTCTGAACTACCCCACTTAACCACTGCACAGATCGCCACCGCCGGCATCTGCACCGCCTCCACCCTCCTCATCCTGGGTGCTACGGGTCTCATGTCGTTTCTTTACAAATACCTTCCTCTCCCTGTTGTTCGCGGAATCCAACTCTCACAAGGCCTCTCTTTTGCGTTCTCGGCTATTAAATATATTCGTTATAACCAAGACTTTGTCACTTCCAAGTCCACTTCTCCTCGTTATTGGCTGGGTTTTGATGGTTTGATCCTTGCAATCTCGTGTCTTTTGTTCCTGATTCTCACTACCGGTTCCGGTGGTGGTGGTCACAGCGATGAAGATGATGATGGTGATGCAAGTTCTTGTTCAACGACTTCTCAGCGACGTGTTAGGAAAAGATTGCGTCTTTTATCGTCAATTCCTGCTGCTCTGATCGTGTTCTTACTTGGGTTGGTTTTATGTTTCGTTCGTGAACCTTCAATCATTAAACATCTGAGCTTTGGTCCATCGAAGATAAGCTTGTTGAAGATCACATGGGAAGATTGGAAGACTGGTTTTCTCAGAGGAGCAATCCCACAGATTCCATTATCCATACTGAACTCTGTAATCGCAGTGTGTAAACTGTCCACTGATTTGTTCCCAGGGAGGGAAGTATCAGCAACAAAAGTATCAGTTAGTGTTGGGGTCATGAACTTGGTGGGTTGCTGGTTTGGAGCCATGCCTGTGTGCCACGGTGCAGGTGGGCTCGCAGGGCAGTACAGGTTCGGTGCGAGGAGCGGTGCGTCGGTGGTGTTTTTGGGGACAGGCAAGTTGGTGATTGGGTTGGTGTTTGGAAACTCCTTTGTGAGGATACTGAATCAGTTCCCAATTGGGATTCTTGGGGTACTTTTGTTGTTTGCTGGAATTGAACTGGCTATGGCTTCCAAGGACATGAACACGAAAGAGGAGTCTTTTGTTATGTTGGTGTGTGCCGCTGTTTCACTGACCGGATCCAGCGCTGCTCTGGGATTCGGGTGTGGGATTCTGCTCTATGTTCTTCTGAAATTCAGGAGCATGGAGTGTTCGTGTTTCCGACTGTCCAACATTGAACCTAAGTCACCAATCTAGTGTTGTTCCTTAGCATTCCAATGTAGTTAGCACTACCATTAAGTGCTAGTGGAGATGCATCTAATCAGTTAGTTAGTATCATTAGCTACCATTTGGCCTATGAGCTAGAAGGACTGTAATGTCATGCGGCGAGCCTATGAGTTTCTTGAACATTTGCATCTTAAGCCAAGTAATTTCACAGGGAAATGTAAGTATGAAACTGGGACAATTTGAAATTTGCATATCAAAGTCTGCAGCATCCAACTTTTGAACGTGAGCTTGTGCCAGGGGAGGCAAGTACCACTTCTCATTTGAACCAAGACTTGTTCGTTGTTGTTACAGATTGTATAGATAAGACTCTGTGACTGTTACAGTATCTCAACTCTCAAGGCTTGATCATAGTGATTTTATTACCTAATTTAGAAATTAGGTCGTGATCCAAATTCAACCTGATCCGAGATTTGATAATTATAATCGAATGATATCGTTTTAAAAAAATATCTTTTTTAATTTTTTTAATTTAAAATTTTAAAAAAATATCGGTAAAATCGGCCTAATTAAAGTTTAACCTGTTTAGGCCCGATCGAATTTGGGCTTAAATTTAACTATTTCAGACTCAATCAAACTTTAAGCAAGCCCTAACTTAACCCGACCAACACGGCCGCAAGTGTCATAGGATAGCGTAGGCCACGTTTAGGATTTTTTCTAGCTTCCACAACCACAAGTCATTTGTGTGCCAGCTTGCCTGTAATCCATTTGAGTGAACAGAGTTTGTAATGTGCTTCTATTTGGAGATTGAGATGAAACAATCTATTGTAAATTTGATCGAAATATAATTTAAATTTATTAATTTTAAATTAAATTAATTCAAAATTTTGTAATTAGTTACTTGGAGATTTTACTCGCGTTCCGCAGAATAACGTATTAGAAAGTCCAACCCAACATTCTTTCCCCCCTTTTCTAAGTGTAAGTTTTGGACGAGGCTTACGGGTATTCAAGTTAGTTTTCTAGGAAAGATGTACGGGGACAATCAGATTGGAGGATTGACATACCTTCAGGATATATGAGAAAGGACTCCTAAATTGATTAGAGACAAGAAGAGTTGGATGTTGTAGCTTATCAAGTACTCATAGATCTGGACATCATCAAGTATACCCTTTTATTTTTATTGTCATTTATTTATGTTTTTAATGAAAGTATTTTTTACTTAATAATTTTCTGAGCTAGTTTTATCTTTTCTCTCTACAACCTGCATCACTCTTATATTATCTCATTTGCATGTGGATCTACCGGAAACAGTCTCTCTATTATGTGAGGATAAGGCTGCGTACTATCAGACCTCTTCAGATTCTGCTTCATTGCGGGACTTTAGACTGAGTGTGATAATGATGATGATGAGTTAAATTAAAAAAGTTAAATTTAAATTGACGATTAAATTCAATTGGATTCAAATACTTGCATTAAAGTTTTTTTTCCTTTTTTGGAAACGACGGAAACGAAGGAATCTGCAGTCATTATCCTTTGGATGCACACTGAGTAAATTTTCAAATTGACGTAATAGCTTATAAATCACGTTAATCGAGTACTCCGTGCTAAACAAGTTTTGTACGACAAGCTCGATTGAGATAGTGTAAGTAGGTAGATTTGAATACAGAACATTTTGTCCTCATGTCCTCCCTCACTTCACCAACTCGAACACCCGTTAAGAGTACTTGCACTAAAGTCCTAAAACTCAAATCCTAAGTTCATTATAATCGAACTTAATTGATTTTAACCAAATTCAAAATGAATTTAAATTCGATAAAATATAATATAGTTGTTAAACTTTAAATCATATCGATTCAATTTTTTATAATTAGTTGAACACCAAAATAAAATTTCAATCTCAAAATCAATTTTTAATTCAATTAAGTCCTAATATCAAATTTTAGTCCAATTAAATTAAATCCATTAATTTTAAATTAAGTCAAAATAAGAAATATAAAATTACATAAGAGCTTCTGTTCATGATCCTACTCTACTGACTTGCAGTGCTTTGAACTTTGTTACATGTCTTACACATGAACCTAATCAACACGTTGCCATCTTCACTATCGAATAATGTGAATCAGGCTTCCAACACTTGAAAATCATTAGAATCCTTAGTCATAAGTTGGAACCAAAAACCAAATGTCTTGATTCTTTGTTCCTATCTATAAATCAGGAAGTGACATGACAAACCCTAATAAATGTAACTACAAAGTTAGGAGCTTGACAGGGACTTCCAAGTTTCTGCTGTAAGACTTCCTTTCGTGTAGCTAATGTGAGTCATGAATGTGGCCGGTTCACGCTATCCGTGCAAATTAAAATGAGTCGTGATTCGTGAATGTGGCCGGTTCACGTGATCCATGCAAAATTAAAGCTTTGTTGTGTAGAGATGATAATGGACTGTAATTAGACGATGTTATTAATTATCATTTTAGTCTATTAATTATTTAATTATTAAGCAAAACGTTGTTGTTTTATCTGAATAAGCTTGAATCGGTTAACTTAAACCTGGTTTAAAATATAATTAATATAATATTAACTCGTTGAATTTGGATCGAATCAAGTCAAATTATCATCCATATACTATTGCTAGGTTGTATCCTCCATTAATAACTAATCAAATAAAGATTTTGTTAGGGTTGATAATGAATCAATCTAGATCGCTTACGATTTAAACACAAACAACTTTTTTTAAATTTAGTTTGGATTTAGCCAATTTGGATTGAATTGAGCTAGACAAAATCTCCAGAGCTTTGGCCTAATTCTGATTAACTTAATCTTTTTTAATTGTTAATTCAAGTTAGACCAAGTTTAGATCTATTTATCATCCATAATTTTAATCACAAGAGCACTTGTGAATGTGAATGTGAATGACATTGGGCTGGATCACGTTCAGGTTCTCTTAGTTCAAGCTTGACTTGAAAATAAAATCAACAATTTCGGGTCAGACTTAAAAATTATATAAAATTATAAAATTAAATTTATTAATTAAAAAAGAAATTAAACTTGAGGTCAAATCAAATTATTAAGTCTAGAGTTTGAGTACGATTTAAAAATTGGTCAAATTAAACCGAATCTTTTAACTTTAGATAGGCACCGGACTAAATTGCCAACACTACGTTTGAGGTTCCGTCCTATTTTTCAAATTCTGACTACTTATTTAACCTTAGGTTATGTTTGGCTGAGATTTTATTAATGAAATGAAATATAATATAATATTATTCTATAATTTAGGACTATGGTTTATTATAGAATAGAATGAGATGGAATAGAAGATGAGAGTTTTATATTACATCTCATTCCATTCTAAACTGTAAAAATAAAAAAATTCCGATTTGAGGTGTTTAAGTTGAACAAGAGGAAGGTGAAAGGAGAGAGTAGCTCAGAAAACTAAAGTTTGCAAGAAGAAATTGTTCATTGGTTAAGTCGAAAATGATTTCAGGGTTAAGTTAGAGGACAAAAGTTAAAAAGTAAAAAGATAAAGGTGTTAATGGATTTTCTGGGGAAAAAAATGAAAGTAATTTATATCAATCACAAAGAAATGGCCACACGGTGATTGATCGATAAAGTGTTGGAAAAAGCCCAAACAATGATAGCAATTTTTTATTAATTGACGCAGAAATCGATAAGTTCAAAAATATAATAGTTGTCGAATAAAACTATTATTGGAAGAGTAGTGCTGCATTAAATGATGACTAGTACATAAAGGGGATAAACTGACACGGAAGCGCTTTTCCTAGAGATACGGGAAAAAAGTTCACTTGTGTACAGAAGAAGAAGTCATATGAATATTGGTTTCTGAAGAGTAGATTGTGGTGTATTAAATGGTGACTGCTACATTAAATAGGGTAAAGACAAGCGGATCTTCAAGGTAAAGATACGTTAAGAATAGGTTCATGATCTGTGGATTAAACAATGAAAAGGAAAAAGCCTGAGATAAAACAATTCGATCAAGATATTATCAAAATTAAATTAAATAAATAAGTTAAATATGATGAAAATAATTGCGCCGAGAAATTATTAATATTAAATTAAACAAATAACTTAAAAATGATTGATTTATGCAAAATTAACTAACAAACAAAAAATAATTAAGTTACTGATCATTTAAATAAGAACAAATTGTAAATATATTATGAATAATAAATTAAATAAATAAGCTAAACATGAATGATATACTGATGAATTTAAATATAACTAAGTGATCAGCAAATTTTAAAAACAAAAGTGATAATTAAATTAAGGTCAGAGTTAAAGAAATTAGATAATTCAAATTGAACTGTCATTTATGTAAAATTAATTAATAAACTAAAAAATAACTAAGTGACTCATTATTTAAACAAGAACTGATTGTAAATATATTTGCTTTTAATTTATTGTAAAAACATACCCAAACCATTCTTAAAGAATTAATTTTAACATAATAAAGCATTTATAAGTGTAATTAATATGTTAAGTAATTAGTAAAAGGTTGAAAGGAAAAGAAATTTGTGAAGAAAATATTAATGTTAAATTAAATCAATAAGTTCAATATGATTTGTATACCAATGAATTTAAGCATAAATTTAAAATAATAAAGTATTTATGAATTAGTTGTAATTTATATATAATCAATAAACAAATGAAATAATTGTTAGAGTGTCCCATATTGCCTAGACATGAAAATGTTAAAGGATTTATAAGTGGTAAAGGTCAACTATCCAAACAACTAGTTCTAGTTATTTGGATAATAGTTGACCGAAGCCCAATTCTTGTAAGTGGACTCTACACTCTACCCATATTAAAATTTCAATATGGTATCAGAGCAGGTTTGGTCCAGATTATTAATTTCCCGGTTGTCCGTTTGAATGTCCAGTCTCAGCGGCCCGGTCCGATTACCACTGCGTATATTTCAAGTGACAACTAGATGTCTAGCCCCAGTTGTACTTGAGGGGGAGTGTTAGAGTGTCCCATATTGCCTAGACATGAAAATATTAAAGGATTTATAAGTGGTAAAGGTCAACTATCCAAACAACTAGTTCTAGTTATTTGGACAATAGTTAACTGAAGCCCAATTCTTGTAAGTGGACTCTACACTCTACCCATATTAAAAATTCAATAATGCCAAAATGTGACGTTTAATTCTTAAAATTTTCATGGGATTTCTTATAATGGTATAGAAAAAAAGGAACATCGAATGTCTTTTTCTTTTGGGATGACATTGTGCGGGAAATTATTAGCAAAAGTGAAAATGTAAATGAAGCCAAAATTTAAATGAAGCTGTGAGAAACTCATAATGGAATTGACAAAAAGAAAGCAGGCTGTATATAAATGTGTATTCATAGGTTACAATCTTGAAAGTAACATTTTTTAAAACAAATCAACACTAATTAACTTTGAGAATAAATCACTGTCTATAGGTTTAATTGTCACAAAAGATCTTTGGATTCATAAGCTAAACCTTAGTAATCCTGCTAGTTTCAGATCTCTCATTGCAACTCAGCACCATTGCTTCCAGGTCTGTGGGAGCTATTGTTCCAACTATAGCCTGATTCTCGATTTGTTTGGAGCCAATCTTGCCCAATCCATGAATATGATGCATGCCAATGCACAACATAGAAAATGGCAAATATAAGACCACACAAAGTTACAATGATGGAGAGAACAAAACTTCCTCTAAAAAGAGGCATATTAATTTTCTTCTCCTGGCAATATCTCCATTTTCTGCCACGTGTGCATATGAGTTTCCTAGAAGCATATATTAATAAGTATGAATATGTAAAGAGAATTCAAAACCTCAATACCGTCAATGCAAAAGAGTACAATTAAAATCCAGACAAACCAACTTAAGATGAAAAAGTTAAGTAGAGCATATGCATTAGTGACTTTTTTATAATAATTCAGTAGTCCATAGTCCTACCTCAAGCTGTTCATGCAGTTGTTTCTGAACTTCCATTTGCATGCGTAAATCCTCTGTAATTTGTATTGTCCTATGAAACAAAATGAGGATCAAAAGAAAAATATGTCAACAATAATCTGACATTGTAAAGCAACCTTGCCATGTTCATAAAGTGATTACCCTTTTCTTCGCCCATCAATTTCAATGCTACTCAAATTTGTTTTCTTTTCTTAAGCACTAGAATTCTTCTTCTTTGTAAAAGGGATGAAAGAAAAAAAGTGGCTACATGCCTTAAATATTTGTTTACATACACAAAACAGGAAATGTATCAGCCTGGATGTTGATGCTAATATCAGTGATGATTTACAACAAAAGATAATCAATCATGAAGATGATGTCCTCCTTTTTTAAAACTCTTAGCTTCCTTTTTGTCAGGCAAATATTTGGCAATTCAATATTTCTGGAAAAGAAAGAAATATAAGTACTAAACATTATACAGTAATAAAACTTGATAACAATTACATAGGAGAATACCTATAGGTGTTGTATTTAAATGAAAAGATTTTGAAGGAAAGGGGAAGATAGAAAGAAATTTGAGTGAGTTGAAAAAGAAGATTTGCTGCCATCTTATTGGCAGTGATTCCAAAATTATGCCACTACAGTTAAAAGCAGTAATAGCACTCTCAGCCTGCAAATGGTGAATAGAAGAATAAATTAACTCCCATATATCACGACCAAACATTAGTAATATATTACAAAATCAATTAATGATTAAGCTATCTTTGAAAGTGAAACAAATTTCCCAACAGTTACAAGCACAAAAGCATTCAACTAAAATAAAAAGTCCATATAGCTCAACGCATTTAGCAATCTTAGGCATAAAGAAAGACTCTAAGCATTTACATCTTACTAGAGCATTTGTTAGGATTCTTCGGGAGAGAGAAAGAGAGAGCAGTTAGTTAGGCTGAGGTGGCTAATTAGTTAGGCGTAACAGAATGTACCTAGAGAGGAGGGGGTATAAAGGGGTAGGCAGAGAAGGGAAAGAGGAGGGGGGGAAGAAAATTACGAGAAGAGTGTGACAGAAGGATTGTTACCTTTTGAGGAGCAAAATCTGCTCTGATAAGGGAAATACTACACTACTATTCGGTAGTGATAAGTATTTTACAGATACATATAGAAATAATATAGAAGAACTCTAGTATTATAAGTCTAGAGTTCTAGTAATACTAGAGTTCTATCAATGGTCCGACCTGCCGGATTTGAAGAGAGGGGGAGGATTAGCTTTCGGAGCACTTTCACAAACACAAAAACAAATTCAGATTAACATACCTTGATGCCACCTAAGATGTCCGATAGAGTCGAAGTGTTGGAATCTCGTATGGCTAGTCTTGAAGCTGGGGTAGAGGACATGCAAGCAGCCATGCGAATGGCCATGATGGAGATGCAGCGAAACTTGCTGCCAGAGGTGAGTAAGATGATGGGGAAGCGGCCATAAGAAGGACAGGGGAGTGATACGATCCGGAATGGGCAGACATCGTCGGGTGATCCGATTAATTAGCATACGCAGTCCAGACAGGCCGAAGAGTCTTCTACTGACATGGATGAGTACAGAATGTCGGTAAGGAAGGTGGAGCTACCCATGTTTGATGGGTCCGATCAAGTGGGATGGATCACTAGGGCAGAAGTGTACTTCGAGGTTCACAATACCTCGGATGAAGTCCGAATCAAACTCACCCTCTTGAGCTTGGAGGACCCAACCATCCACTGGTTCAATCTTTTGAGGGAGACGGAGATAGACCTGTGTTGGGAGACATTTAAAAAGACACTAGTTGATCGTTACGGGGGCAGGAGGTTTGAGAATCCCTACGAAGAACTTTCAGACCTTCGACAAACTGACACTGTGGATGAATACATCGAAGCTTTTGAATTCATCTCGTCTTAAGTGGGTTGACTTTCGGAAGAACAATTTATGGGGTATTTTATGAGTGGGTTGAGATCGGATATTAGGAGAAGGGTACGAACGTTTGGCCCTGCTAATAGGCATCAGCTGATAAAGATAGCGAGGGCATTGGAGGATGAGATGAACGACGAGGTCGGGGGCGTCGAGTGCAGCGGCTCTCGCGTGCCTCTGTGGTCTTCGCACCGAGGGAGCCCTTTTAGGGGTAACTTCTGGGTCAACTCGACCCAGCGAGACCCGGAGCCTCCAAACCCGACGGGTCGGGAATGATTTCAGAGCCGCACCAGATCGGGGAGAGGTCGCGATTTCTCTAGGGCTCCATCTGAGTTCCAGGCGCAACGTGGGATGGTCGTCTCACCCACGGCGACTCTTACCAGGCGAACCGAAGGTGACAAGAGAGGACCGGCGGTGGCAAGAAAATTACGAGAAGAGTGTGACAGAAGGATTGTTACCTTCTGAGGAGCAAAATCTGCTCTGGTAAGGGAAATACTACACTACTATTCTGTAGTGATAAGTATTTTACAGATACATATAGAAATAATATAGAAGAACTCTAGTATTATAAGTCTAGAGTTCTATCAGCATTCATATAACTTCTCTGCACATTTCACAGATATGCTTGTTTCATCAAAAAAGTAAGGGATGAAAGCTAGGATATTTTGCTATCAACACCTATTTTTATTATGAGAAACTTGCAGAAATGAGGCAAGCAAGAATGAGGGTATAAGGGCAGGGGTCACTGGAGAAATTCAGAGAATAAGATATCTAGTCATCCAGATTCTGGACCTTGTCATAAGTTATGGTTTACTAGATGCTGTCATATTAGTTTGCACATTAGTTAACGAGTCAATGAATCAGTTCCTGTACTAACATCATAACTTTATCATTTACTTGATGCTTCCATATTAATTGCACACTAGTTGATGCATCAAAATGAATTCTGTACTATCTATTCCGACATTCCAAAGCATAAACAGCCTTTATTCCCAATCTAGGCTAAGCTAAGAGATGGTCCCATTCTATAATATCTTTTCGAGTTCTCACCCAAATGGACTTATTCAACTTTATCATGATAACTGTGAACTGGAATTATATGCAAAACCTTTTGCCATACTTACCACATTAAGACTGCAGACATAACCAAAAAAGTACATTTCATATTTTAAAGTTTAAACCGCACAAAATTTTTAAAAATTACTATGCATTGAGGTACATTCTAGACTTATAATCACATTCATCGATGTGAAATTACTATGCATTGAGGTACATTCTAGATCAGGATCAATATGAAACAAGATGATCAACTTCTCTGATATATTCACCATTCAACTAAAGCATAAAAGTATACGTAAGGCAAATAGGACAGGGGAGGCAAGAATGTTATCAGGAATCGACGACAAAAGGCATACATGTCTAAACTTTTTCTTTTATTTTCAGCTTCACCTTTATATATTTTATGAATCTGTAACTCCAATTCACTTCCAAGTATAGGTACACAATTTTGAGAAATTACAACAATTGCAGAAGACATAAACGAAATAGAGACGTATGACCTGCTAATATTCTTAATTAGATGAACCATTGCATGTATTCATTTCAAGCCTTATTAACATATCCAAGTGAAATACCCTAAAATTATCAATATTGTCCCAAGTATATTTCCTGCACCATAGAAAATACTGAGCTACTAACCGCCAGACTGACAAACTTATTTAACATTGAAAAGTGAAAATATCTTATCTTAATTAAGACCTGGAAAGAAGCCTAAGTACAAGCTTTTTCATGATTGACAAAGTAAATCATCCACTTTCTGTGAGGTTTCCACTACTGCAGCAAGATTTTTGACTTTTATACATTAAAAAGCCATTAGAAAACATATCCATGCATGCCTACTCCAGGACAAACATTAACATGTCAGCACCTTTTCCTGTCATAGCTTATCTATTGCATCTTGCTCAGAGGTACAAAAAGAGAGAAGGTCCAAAGGAGGAAAAACTGGATGAAGAAATAGAGAAGAAAACAAATCGACAGAGAGGGATCAACAAGAGAAAGAGAACTAGATAATGAAATGGAAAAGAAATGCAGGAGAAATTAATAGGTAGCAGTAACATTAGTACGGATAATGTTTGCATTATCCCAATTTATTGCACCAATTTTCCATGATCCGTGACAACTCAACCTCTTTTATGCTATCCTCAAAGTTTTGTCTCAATTGTTAATTACATAACCATATCTTTGAGTGTGAAAATTGAAAATTACTTGTATACTCATAATCTATTAAGTGACACATGATTCGCGAGTTCCTAGAAGTTATAGATAACTCACAATATTATGCAAGTACCATAGCATGATGCTTTAGGACACAATACCTTGTACAAGGGTCACACTCAATGTAACACAGTTCACAAGAAACAAATTCCTAACTTCAATGGCCCTACACTTAGGGTGCACGAGGTCAAATAACATGGACTTTCATTTGAAACTGATAAACTAGGAAGAAAATATATTATTAATCTGGATTGAAACCAAATATTCCCAATGTATATATATGGCACTTCTGTTTCAGAATTTTAGGTGCATGGACCCAAAAGTTGGTAGAAAGCAAAATGACACTAGTAAGAATCTAATGATCATAGAGTATTAGAGTCAAGAAAAATATCTTCTTCTCAGCAAACCACAGTCGTAGTGACTATCATACAAGATATACTGAAAAAGAAGAACATAACATATGTATAAATGGTCGTAATTGTATGCAAAAAGGGATGGTTACCATCGTGAATTCAACGAATGTAATTGAATTGAATGATTATAGTCTCCAAGTAGCCTCAAGCGTTGAATCTATGGCAAGGAGAATTTTCAATATAATATCGCCCCAAGTCCAAGCACAAGCAATGTTTTAAAGTAGGTAAGTTTGTTTTATTCTAAACCTCTCCACAAAAGCTTTCAAAGAAAAGTTTGACATCTGCCTGCATAACCTTTATCAATTGAACAACAGAATTAGGATAACAAGTATCACTTTTTTCACTCAAAATGTTCATCATATTTTATATTAATATTACCTTCTTGTCAATGACTTTAATATTGAATCAACATCTGCAAGCGAATCGGTATCTAGCTTGAAGGTTAGTATATTGTATTTTGATACCGGCAACATAGTAATCTCATGATTTTATCAGATATCACATTCGGGTGAGTTGTTGAACAATAAATATCAAAAATCAAAATTGCAAAAAGATAATAAAAAATCTGAATTCGATCATTATAAGCTTTATTGAACTATAAGTACTTGTATCATACCTATTTACGTAAAATTAAACAGGTAGGGATGAAACCAATGATCGAGCTGGGACATTTAAAAAATTGAAATAATCAGATATCTGAAACCGAGGGCATGTTAGTTTAGTTTGATTCCATAACCAAATGCAGCTAAGTAGAAACGAAAGCATTCCCTTTTCCATTTTATACCTAGCCAGACGTTTACAGCAACCCATTTCAAAATTGCACCCAAAAATCATTCGACAACAACTCATTTCACAATTCACAATTGCACCCAAAAACCAAAAATTTTCAATCACCCAACAAAAAGGAGTGCAATTCCAAGAACTACAAAAGGGAAAAAAAAAGTAAAAAAATTATCAAGTTGTACTCGTGATTGTAGCCATATAACGTTCACTACCAAAGAAAGAGTGTATTTACGTGTGTGTTTTGTTGGTAAAAGAAGTGTTGGATACCGAGCCAAAATGGATGTGAAGAAGAGGAGCGGTTGTAAATTGTAATAGAACAAAGAAAGAAGACGGAGACCACTCGCTTCGGTAATAAAACACTGCTCTGTTTCGTTTGTATCGAAAATAGCAAATTACAAAATTGAGAGCAAGATTGAAGAAGTAAAGCGGGAAGCAAAATCACAAAAAGGAAGAGACGTTCGCTTAACTTAGGCGAGCGTGAAGCGTGAAGCCGACAGGAGATATTGGTTTTAATTAAAGCGACGACGTTTTTATTGTGGAACAGAACATGTACAGAGGTAATGGCAAAGACGAACTGAATATTGAAAAAAAGTCGTCTGTAAAATAGGCAAAGTGCAAGAATGAGCTTGTCCTGGAAGGCTTCTACAAAATAGGCAAAAGGTTATATTCTGTGCTTAGAATGGATCCTTCCTTGAGCCAAAGTCCACTACAAATCCATGTCATCACTTCAACCGAGTCGCCTGAGTTCTCTCTCCTAACTCAGTGTTTGAGTCGTTCTTCCGTCATCGGCCTGGATGCCGAGTGGAAGCCTCTTTGCGCTCGCCAGCCAACGTTCCCCACCGTCACCCTTCTCCAGCTTGCTTGCCATGTCGGCTCCTCCACCTCATCCCCCGATGAGTCGCCAGTTTTCCTCCTCGACCTTTGCTCGCTTCCTCTCTGCTCAATTTGGGAATTGTTGAGAGACGTGTTCGTGTCTCCCGATATATTGAAGTTAGGGTTTCGTTTTAAACAAGATTTGGTTTACTTATCTTCCACTTTCTCTTCCAATGACTCTCATCCTGGTTTCAACAAGGTATTTTTAAATTTTCTGTTTTTTTAGGGATAAGCTTTATTGTTGTAAGATACGATTGGTAATCAGTTTCTGGTGACATTTGGATTGATATAAGCAATTTGTGGTAACAGTTGGAACCATATTTGGATATCACCTCGATATGTAATTATACGCAACATAAGCGACGTGGAAAGAAGATGCCAAAAGAAACAAAGAGCTTGGCTACTATATGCAGAGAAGTATTGGGATTACATCTTTCCAAGGTATGATTTTTACCCTTTAAGCTGCAATTATAGTTATTGAAAATGTAGTGTTCGGACTTGGTTTTCGTGGAGATCTGTTAGTGGTTATATGGTTAAGGGAAGCGTAGTTTATTGCAAATCTACTTATAAAGCTACGAAATACTCCTGTGTTGTTCTTCTACTGATTTTTTTAATTTGACATTTGTATTATATGAATCGATTGTTAGAGCTTGTTAGGTTGTAACTGGGTATTCTTTGTTTCTAATTTAAACTGTATAAGCTTTTGACCTTCATTGTTGGTAAATCATGCTGATTCATTCCTTCTCCAAAAATTTTAGACATGATTGTTACTTTTTCTGTCTTGTGCAAGCCACTGAACGGACACCTTTGAAGAGGATTGAAATTTCAGGAATTACATTACTGAACTCTTTAACAGTGTTTGCATTTTCTTTAGGAGCTTCAATGTAGTGATTGGTCACTTCGCCCTCTTACAGAAGAGCAAAAAACATATGCTGCTACTGATGCCCACTGCTTGCTGAGAATATTTAATGTCTTTCTTGAAAACTTCATCAAAGAAGGTTTGTGGTGTTTGTAAATCTTATATTATTTGATCTACATTATAAGAATTATTTATATTTATTATTTGGAAATAGGTGATGTATAATGTACTATGAACTTACTCTTTGAGGTCCTCATATTATGTGAACCACCCAAATTAGTGAAAACTTGATCAATTTTGTTATTATGAAAAAGCTTCATGTGTATATTTGATGGTTTATTATGATAATGTTGATGCTTTTAAGACTTAATTCTATTTGACCTGCTTTTAAAATCTCTTGGATGTTAACTTTAGGTACTTATAACAAAGCAACGGAATTGAATTCTTTAAACCTTAGTCTCGGTTTGAAAGAAATTCTTGAAACGAAAGATGTTGGCATTAAACCTTTTAGGGTCAAAGTTTCTGAAGCTTTGGATATTGTTCAAGCTACCATGTCTTCTCAATATTCTCAAAGAGTAGCTGAGATGGAAAGCATAAAATTAAAGCTATCAGTTGCTGTTACCAAGCCTATGGATTCAACCCTACTGAAGATTGTACTAAAATATGGGGAAAAAATCTTATTGAGAGAATCTGATAGAAAACCAAAATCCTCGAAGAAGAAGGAGAAAAAGCAGCTATATGTGACTGCTGATAGGAGAGAGAGGCATTTTGAAGACACTGATGACTGGCAAGGGCTTCCACCTTGGGATAAGTCCATAGGGGGTGATGGATGCCCCAAGTTCCTCTGCGATGTGATGGTAAGCATTAATTTTTGTATTATGTACTATGTTATGAATTAAGTTACTTGACTTGATCTTGAAAGGAGCAATGGCACATAAGTGACCTAATTCATGTCGGCTTCTTTAGCTTTTGAATTTGGGACCTATAGGTGTAGCAATAAAAGGATTGACCAGGCTTGACACTGGCCTTAGTTTAAATTGCTAATCAGTATAGTGAGGGCGAACGTAAGATTTCCTCTAGTCCTGCTTTATGTTAAACAAAACCTAAGAAATAACCTCCTTCAATTTGATTTCATGTGGTGGAAAAGTTAAATGTTGTGATTTGTGATCCTTTTAGGAGACTGATTATCTAGTCATGCAGGTGGAAGGTTTGGCAAAGCATCTAAGATGTGTAGGAATAGATGCTGCAATTCCATTTTCAAAAAAACCAGATTCAAGGTATTAATCCATATACATTTTTTGTTTTTTGATAATGAAGAAGGGATCTTGATTGCACTTCCTTTCCTCTCCTCATCACATGCAGGGAATTAATAGATCAAGCATGCAAAGAGGATAGAGTGCTTTTGACGAGAGATGCAAAACTCTTGAGACACCAGTACTTGGTAAAGAATCAAATATATAGAGTGCAGAGTCTTCTTAAAAATGAGCAGTTAGTTGAGGTACAATAATCATGCATTCAAGAAGGTTTATGGTTAACTAGTTACTGAAAATGATGTAAAGAAAAATTATTTTTTAATCAAATGATTATTTGATGTTGAATTTATTAGCAGTTTGAAATTGGCTGAACTTACAAAAATCTAAGCTGCATTCATCTTGAAACATTGAAAAAGCCACTATTTTAATCACTAAACACTTGGTGACAGGGACTATAAATATACTTTTTTTCCTTGAACGATTAGAAGTTTGAAGTGTGTGATTAGAAGCTGAATCATTTATATTTCCTACATGCTTACTCTATTTTGCTCCTTTGATATAAAAGAACAAAACATTTCCTCTTGGGATGTCCATTCAAAGCCTCACTATCATTCCCTTTTTACTTGTCTCTTCTTTAAAGGAATGCTAATGGTGAAGCATTCTTGAGTTCATTGAAACATAGTTTGGAACACTAAGAAGTGAAGATATCATGCAGGTAATAAATACTTTCCAGTTAAAAATTAGTGAGGATCAATTGATGTCAAGGTGCACTAAATGCAACGGGAAGTTCATACAAAAGCCTTTAACAACTGTAGAGGCTATTGAAGCTGCAAAAGGTTTCCAAAAGATTCCCAATTGTTTATTCAACAAAAATTTGGAATTCTGGCAGTGCACGGATTGCAGCCAGCTTTACTGGGAGGTAATGCTTCTTAATCTGGTTCTTTGTTTTGCTTTCTGCAGTGCACAGGAGATGATTTCCTAGAATCTTTGATGCAGTACAAATAGAAGAATTATTAGCTAGTAGCTAAAATCACAAAATTAGGAAATATAGCTGATATTAGGCTAAGGGAATATCAAGTTTCAATATTGGATTTAGGCTAAGAATGTAGAATTTTCAGATTTGTATGGCTGCAATTTTAAGGTTTGATTGCTGGAAATTTAGGCTTAGGATTTTAGGTTTAATATGGCTGGAATATAGGTTTGAAATGCCTAGAATGTAGGTTTAAGAGGGCTGGAATTTGGGTTAGGGTTGCTGGAATTTAGTGAAGAACCCAAAGAATAGATAATAGGAAACTAGGAATCTCTCCTAGTGTATAAGAATCACCCCTAGAAGAAAACATCACATCTTTTAGTTGAAAACTCAAGTTTGTAAAAAAATTCCAGATTGCTTCTTATTAATGAAAGGTTGAGTACATGTATATAGACTTCTTAGAATCCTTATTCTAGTAGGAAAAGGATTTCTAATTTAAATCTTATTATAATAAAAATTCTTTATTCTAGTAGGAAAAGGATTTTTAATTAAATCCTATTATAATAAAAATTTAATTAGTCCTATACAACTAGGATAACATATCTAAATAAGAATAACATAATACTTCTACTTCCTTTCTATTATAGAATCCTAATACAATATGGATTTTAGCCTTTATCTTTGATGTCAACTCAATTCCGAATCCTCATCTCACCAAATTAAAGCTTGTGATTGATTAATCTTTTCTCTTTTATTTCTTTTATAGGCTTTTCAGTTCTTTTGCATCAATCTCCCTGACTTGTCTAAAGTCATCCTGGACGTAGAATGTGATAAAGACTGATCATATAAATCTGGATTCAACTTCTGAAATTCAAACTCTAAAATCCAAGTGTTGTCAATCGGCCCTCATTTCCAGTTGGCAAGAAATTGTAGATATCCTTCATCTTTGGTAGCTAGAATTTGTTCATTTAGAACTTCTTCTATCTCCTCTTTAAGATGAGGAATGGCTGCAATTCTTATAGTTGTAGTGGAGGATTGCTCATCACCTTGTCCATGGTAAGTAGTTAAGTATGCAACATTAAAGATAGGATTTATTCTTATGTCACTTGGTAATTCCAAAAAATAAGCTTTAGCACTTATCTTCTTGATGATCTTATGAGGTCCAACATTTCGTAAATGGAGTTTCTTATCCTTACCTTTTGGAAAATGCTCTGGATGAATCCTAACCATTACCATATCCCCTTCATTGAATTCTACCTATCGATGATGCTGATCAACATGTTCTTTATAAGACAAGTTATTGGTTGTTATCGTTTGTCGTATCTCATAAAAAATATCCCTCATGTGTTATGCAAAAACTTCAGCTTCAACACTAACTCTTGTTGTTTGTAGTAAAGGAATCAAATCAATAGGCTTCCTTGGTTGTCAACAACATACCTAGTGCACAAGGCTATCCACTTTGTGGGGGTTTGAAGAGGGTCGTTGATTTATGTAGCCTTACCTTTGCTTTTTTACAAAGAGGTTATATCCGTGATTCAAACCTGTCTTTCTAGTCATAAAAGAGTAATTTTTACTGGTTGCTCTAAGGCTTTCCCTTAAAATTTAAACGTCAATGTACGCCTCATAGTTCCTTGGTTGAACTCCTGAAACTATTTCAAAAGGGCTCTTAATAGTAAACCTATTTGTAGAGCTGTTGTATGCAAATTTTGCCATAGGAAGAATTAGGTCCCAAATTTTCACATTAGTCTCCTAAACTTATATTCACCACCTCTGTTTATCCATCGATCTGGGAATGGAAAGAACTTGAAAATTGAAGTGTAGTGTTAAATGTTTTCTATAGAGTTCTTCAAAAATAACTCATAAATTTTGCGTCACGATCAGAGATGATGGTTAAAGGTAATCCATATAGATGTACAACCTCTTTAAAAAATGGTTTAGTAGTATGGACCACGTCATAAATCTTTATCAATATATTCACAAATGGATTCATAACTAAACCACATGAGACAACATAGGCATCAAGATCATACATATTGCTGCTTGTAATCAAATGCATTAACTTGTCATCATTGTTGAATTTTGACTTTGCAAGTGTACTCATATCTTCTCCTTCATCAGCCACTACAATACAACCTTTATCAACAATGCCAAGGACATCATTAAGTTTTGAATTATCAAGCTTTGAAACTCTATGTAGTTGCTGGTTATTCTTTTCAGCCTCTTGTTCTGTTATATTAGATTACTGTCTGATTTATTCAGCCTGTTTCCTTGTTGTTTCAACCTGTTGTCCTTGTGTTATGATTTGTTGTTCAAGGGTTTCAGCTTGTTGTTGAGGTGTTTCAACCTCTAGTTCAGGCATTTCAGCTTCTTGTTTAAGTGTTTAAATTTGTTATTCAGTTGTTTCAGCTTTAGGGTTTACCAAAGATTATACTTGGTTCTGTTTTTCTTCATCTTTAATGCTTTGATCATCTCCTACTATCAAATTCTCCATGTCATGAAGTACTTGAACATTATCTACATGTAGGCTTGAAGATTCTAGTTGATCAGTTGGAAGAGACGTGGCATTATTTTTTCCATCCATAATAAACACTTCTTCAGAGATAGTGACTGTTAAATTTGAAGAATTAAAATCAGTACATTACTTTACAGCAAAGATTTTCCCTTGTTTGTGCTATTGATCAATACCAATCCCTTCATCTTGCTTATTATCACATTCTCCATGTTTAGCATCAAGTATAGGTTGATTTTTCCTTGTTGGAGTTTTGAGTTTTAGGGAATGCATGTCAAGGTTGTCTAGCCTCTCCAAAATTTTGTCGAACATGTTCTCTTATGGGCTTTGTTACATGTAAGTTGGTTCTTGGTGCACCTTGTGAAGGAGTATCATCGATGCCCAACCGTTTTGAAATATTCAAAAGTATTTCATCTTGCTCTAACTCACTAAATGTTCTTCTATACGCCCTTCCACTACGAGTTGCCATTGTGAACCGAAGCTCTGATACCAAATTGATGTAGGACAAATAGAAGAATTATTAACTACTAGCTAAAATCACAAAATTAGGAAATATAGCTGATATTAGGCTGCGGGAATATCAAGTTTCAAGATTAGATTTAGGCTAAAAATGTAGAATTTTCAGATTTTGTATGGCTGGAACTTTAAGGTTTGATTTCTGGAAATTTAGGTTTAGGATTTCAGGTTTAATATGGCTGGAATATAGGTTTGAGATGACTAGAATGTAGGTTTAAGAGGGCTGGAATTTGGGTTAGGGTTGCTGGAATTTAATGAAGAGCCCAAAGAATGGATAATAGGAAACTAGGAATCACTCCTAGGGTGTAAGAATCACTCTTAGACGAAAACATCACTTCTTCTAGAAAAAATTCCAGATTGCTTGTTATTATTAAAAGGCTGAGTACATATATACAGACTTTTTAGAATCCTTATTCTAGTAGCAAAAGGATTTCTAATTTAAATCTTATTATTATAAAAATTCTATTAGTCTTATACAACCAGGATAACATATTCAAATAAGAATTAACTTAACACTTCTACTTCCTATTTAATAAGAAACTCTAATAAAATACGGATTTCAACCTTTATCTTTGGCATCAACTCAATTCTCAATTCTCAAATCTAGCAAATTAAAGCTTGTGATTGATTAATCTTTCCTCGTTTATTTCTTCTATAGACTTTTAAGTTCTTTTGCATCAATCTTTATATGAGTTAATATTAGAAAGTTGTGTATTTGAAACTGATGTGAGAGGTAGTTAATCTAGTGGTGTAAGTAGTTCAGCCTTTTTTGTTTAAATGAATGGAACCAATATGATGTACTGGTTTAATAATCTTCATTAAACTCTGTAGCAGCATTTTTCTGTATCCTCTGGGGAGTATATTATAGGACTGTCTTATTAGTCATCAAATTGCTACTTGTGCAAAAATGAGACTGCCAACTCAATCATTTTCTGTTGTTTGTGCATTCCATGGTCCGACAAATGAATAGCCTAAGGCATGATCAATTGTAAACACTTTACCGGTTTTCCACAAAATATTGGTAAAAGGTTTGATTGGGTTAGACAGCCGAATGGAAACATGACAACTAGAAGGGCTGACATAAGCTATTATTTGTCTGTAACGTCTTTTGGAGTTGACTGTTTTAGTAGTGCAGACTAAAGTTGAAAGAAATTAAAGATATTTTAGATAGGATTATGCAATAAGTACTACAAACTATTTTATTATAATTCTGTTAATTTAACTTGACTCATGAGTTTCTAATTTAGCAGAATAAAAGAATTTTTTTTAAAATGTATTTTGAGGGGATTCAAATTTGAAAACATGTTTTTTAATTTTTTTAAATTTTGGCAATTAAAATTCTAGTTTTCCATTTTCTTATAATTTTTTCGGAAAAAGAAAACTATCTCGTTTACTACAAGTCAACAACCTCTGAGTGTTGAAAACGTAAAACCTTTTTCTTCATTTTTAACTGGCTTTATGATGTTCATTGCCTAGATAAATGAATCGTATTGCATGTTGGTCTTAACGGCACTCTGTTTGACTAGTAATAGATTATGTATAGAAAAGTGATTCATGATGTTTAAATTTGTGAATGATGCCAAGAATGCGTAACTAAGACAGTCCTTGTGAAAAAGAGCTTAGGATTTTACTTGAATTAACGTGCTCGTCAATATTACAGGGAACCCAATACCACAATGCAGTTCAGAAGTTCGTTGACATCTGTAAGTTGAGTGATTGACTATTACGCATCAACTTTCAATGTCCACTGGGCGTAAATGTGATTTATGGACGAGATGTAAAGGCGTTTCTTTATTATGTTTATTGAGTTAGGGAAATCATATGAGGATATTGGAAGCTTCAAATTGTATCTCCTTTAACATTTAGAACTTGTTTAGGAACATGAATAATTACTTGATTGTTAATGGTATATAGAACACCGTTAGACCTTCAATTTTCATAATTTCGCCTAAATATTTCCGTTAATATTGGTGGTTGTCTAGAATTTTGGATGGGAACGACTTCTTTTCCCTGATCACAGAGTTAATGCTATATTTTACGTTCCTTCTTTCGCTTGTGTAGTGAGGGATAATCTGTCAGAGGTCATATAATAATAAAACGAAGGATTTCACCACCTTCAAAAAGAACCTTTTTACTGGGTTTTTATTGTTAATATTCATTACGTGTGAAAAACTTATTTAATTATCAGCAACTTCGTCCATTTACGTGGTAAATAAATTGTTATTTTCAAAGCTCTTTTATTAAGTTTACACATCGTGGAGATTATAATTTGCACAATCATCCAAAGACATCCTCTTCTGGCAGGTTTTTCGTAAAATTGAACTTATTCCGGTGTGGAAGGCGGATAGACATATTTCGTAGTCTCAATAGGACTCTTTATGAGTGTTGTTTCTATTTACTATTATCTAAAAATATCAAAAAACAAAATCAGTAATAATAGTCAAGTTCATTACAATAAAAAAAAAAAAGTAGGGGTGAATTTTGACCTTAATGTATCTTTAGACAATCCACTATGAACTGTTATCAGTTATTCAGTTTTGAATGTCTCTCTTTGTATGGCTAATTTAGTATTTCAGTAAACCCTTTTATGGGATGATCTAAAGAGGATTCACTCTTCTATCCATTATCTCTGGGTATTGTTAAAGCGACTTAAATAGTATTATCTATGCTTAACAGGTTGTGCAGAACAATCTAACTCTCAAACAACTCAACAAGGAATTCGGAAACTATTTGAATGCCACTGGTTTAATATACTTAAGGAACAATGATAACTTCTTACTTAAAGCAATAGACAAGAAGGAAATTGGTGACTCGTGACTCCTATTGGATGAACAACTAACCCAACAACATGACACTTTAACCATCCCTTGTCTTTGGATATTTTCCCTCATCAAGGAACAAACTTAAACTCCTAAGGGTCCTCGAAAAGCATCTTTTTGATTCCAAAACTCACTGATGAAACATCAAGGAAGTTGCCTGTAAGGGATTAAACATAAGGTTAAAGGATTTGAATCTTTTAAATGTATGAGAAACTTCCTAATTGTGAAAGATAAACTAAAACAAGTTATGTTAGGTACTTTGGCAGAAATGGTACAAATGCTACTATATTTTGAGGTGAGAAATGCCTTATAACAAGCTCAAACTAACTTTTATCCCAATCCTTGGAATAATCCATTCAAGTTACGACAGAAAAGAGCTTTTGTTAAGTACATTCAAGCTTTGGAAGTTCATCACTCCATCCTAAGACAAAAATCAGGTGATCCAATGACTTAGAAGTACTTTCATAATGCAAATTTTCTAAGAGAAATATAAACAAAATTGACTCTTCGGCTATTTCAGATGGGAAAATCATTTGGAAACATGATGAATTGAAATTAATGTCTTAAAACTACTTCAGATGCACCTAAGCTAAGTATGCTAATATTTCTTTGATGTATATCATCCAATCATTCATAGTCCCTCTATATTCCAAGAATAAATTAGCATGCCCAATAAGCCTTTCACTATAACTGAAAATAAAGAGGCTCTATTTAGCATGAATTCTAATCAGGCACTGGTCCAAATAGATTCAGTGTACCGTTTTTTCAGAAATCATGAAATCTAGTTGATAATTAGCTTATAAAAGCTATTCAAGAGTTCTTCATTGAGGAAAAGAAACTTTAAAAAAATGAACAAGCCCTATCTTTACCTTATCCTAAATACCCCTCACTCTTACCCTTTTTAAGAATTTAGGTTAATCTCATGCACGAATGTTCTTTATAAAATTAATTTAAAAATATTGGTCAATGTTGAGCAAGTTTTATATATAATAAAACCCTCAATACACTACAGGTATACGAATCCTATCATATAGTATATAAGGTTATCGTTCCTACGAGGATTACACAGGAACAAATTTGAACTTTAAGATATTCAAAATGTGATTTGAATGAATATAAATAATAAATATTGAAAAAATAATAATGAAATAGTGATTGTCAAATTAATTTAGGGCTTTGATCAAGAGAGTATATTTAGGACTTATTCTATCCTCATTTTGTTTCCTTAACTATTTTTAATCCAATTAAGTGTTTGAGCCTAGATTTCCTAAGGTATTAATTAGTCTCTCTCAAGAGACTAAACTTCCCTTAATAATTTGCAACCTCTCAAATAAAAAAACTTCCCCTAACAATATCAATTAGATCTAAAGTTATCTAACAGATAATTAAGTTCTCAAACAAGATCTCTCTTCAAATAATTGTTAATTTGATAATTGTGGGACTATTAAATGGCCAAATCTCGTTGGAAAATCTAATATGATTACTTTTAACCCACTCTCTAGGTTTATTGTCAAGTATAAGCATGTGTAATTATAAAAAAACACCTAAATATGTATTGATATCAATAATAACTAATGTCGCAAAATAAATCCAGAATAAATCGTAATATGAAATTAGAACTTCATGAACATG
Organism: Erythroxylum cassinoides; assembly: GCA_027478405.1. Taxonomy (NCBI): domain Eukaryota; kingdom Viridiplantae; phylum Streptophyta; class Magnoliopsida; order Malpighiales; family Erythroxylaceae; genus Erythroxylum; species Erythroxylum cassinoides. The sequence continues at coordinate 39,086,841 of JANIPM010000006.1, forward strand.
TTAAACATCTTGGAATCCAAATTGCACAAGAAAAACTCTATTGGAGACTTGATCAAGAAAGTTGGAATTCCTAGATGTTCTTCTTGATCTCCCACATTGATCCAATTTTGGTGTTGGCTGCTGCAATTTTTTGGTGTCTTTCACATTCTTAAATAGTGCATTAGGGTCTTGGGGGTGTAACTAGGGTTTTCCCAATTTGATTGGTTCAAAAAATACCCCCAAACCTACAAGGCCCTAAATTACACCCTAGTTGAAATGATACGTGTCCATGAAAATAAATTTGATAGTTGTTAAAATTGTGATATGAATTAAAAGTGAATTGTATATGTCTTGAATTTTTTGGTTTAACGGATCATACTTAGTGACTTGGAATTAATTGTTATCATTAGAGAATTGAGGCATTAAAATATACATTTGGACTAGGAAAATGTCAAGTGGTAAGATAAGTTGGTACATGAAAATTGGATGATTAGGCCTATACATTGAAAGACATTTGGCATAGCTAAGGCATTGACAAATGACATAGTTAATAAATTGACAAGTGGCAGCAATAAGTGAGAGACAAATGCCCTAATAGTGATGACATTTGGCAGCTCCTATATGGGACAAATGAAGAATATGCATAGTGACATATGTTGTTACAATTTGATGACACCTAGCAATGGATGAGACAAGTTTCTGCTGAAGTAATTTCCGTTTTTCTCATTCTTCACCATCTTGCACTCTCTCCACTGAAACTCTCACTCATACCTCCTAGAGTTTTTGTTTTATTTTGTTTGATCGATTTTGCTATGAATTTTATTGTATGAAAGACAATTGCTTGTGAGTTGCCAAATGAATGACTTTGAGTAGATATTGGATATGAAATTAATGAGGAGTTGGCATGTAATTGAGGTATTTTTAAAGCATGAATTAGGGATTGTCATGTTGGTATTTTGAAATTTGGAAAGAAATGATTGAATCTGGAATTCGCTGGAAAATAGTCAGGTCATGATCATAGCATTCATCCTGTATCGTGGGCAGATGCATTAGCTTATGTCACAATCATGGGAATGTACCCCACAATCTTGAGCAAGGCCTTAACATGTTAATCTTTGTTTTATGTAATTATATAACCATAGTAGGATAGTATACCTTACATTGGCATAATTGAAGTTGATTAGGTTTTGTAATGAACCTAGTTTGAGATTAGATTAATTGGTTAAAGGTTGAATATGCTTTGGATTTTCAACTAAGGTAATAACTTATGGATGGTGTTAGTAGATAACAAAGTATCTAAATTTAGAAATTATAAGTTGTTAAGGAACGAAGTCTACTTATGAATGCTAATGTGATTTAAAGAATAAGAGTAATGTGTTAGTTGTGAATGTTTGTGAATTGGGAAATTGTGTGACTACATGTAATGCGTAATTACTTAATGTATTCATTGGTGTATTATTCCAAACACTTATGTTCACAAGGCATGTTCAGTTTGATTAATTGTGAATGTGTTGGCTCCCGAATTTCTTCTTTAATTAAGCATGATTTGAATGAATTATGAGATTTTGATGGATTAATTTTTGGAGTTAATTATTATGTCATAGTTAGTAGAATTTATTGCATGGATTAATGAAATTAATGTGTTAAGATAATAAGAACGTATCAAGGGCAAAATTGATAGATCACTTGAGGTTAAAAGACATAAGGCTTAAACGAAGGGCAAAGTGGACCTTTCACATTCATTAAGAGTATAAATTAGAAGAAGAAGAATTGTGAATGAGGGAGAGAAAGAAGGATAGTGTCATGGAATAAAAGGAAAAGAAGTGAAAAACTAAGGTTTTTGGAGATCTTGAAGAGTTTGAAGAATTTGAAGCTGAATCAAGTAAGTATAAGCATCTTTTTTTTTTTCTCTTGATTTGATGAATGAAGCATGTTTATGTGATAGTTAGATGTAAAATGGGGTTGAATAGAGTAAGAATTTGGAAAAATTTGGGAGAAGAGTCGCGTTTCTGTAAAAGTTCGCCATGGCCAAATTTTTGATTTGTCGCAGCAAAGTCTCCTTAGTTTGCCGCGACGAAGTTTCTCCTACACAGCTCGAACATGTTTCGGCATTTTAGCTATAACTTTTTTCTGTATTTATCCAAATGGAATGATTTTTGATTTGGAGTAAACTAGAGACGTATGGATATAAATTGTTTGATGAAATTGAGTTCTAATTCAGTCTTTAATAATTCTAATTTCTAGAAGGACGTTGAGCATTGAATATGGTTTCTGTATAAGAACGGTTTGAAAATGTTTGAGGTATAACTTTTCGATTTTTGAACGAAACTGAATGAAATTTTGTTTATTGTTTAAGGAATCAGGAGAGGTGAAAGGATCAAGAGAAGAGGCACATTTGAGCAAGTTATAAGCAATAAATTCAAGGTTGCTTACAATTTTTATAATTAAGTAATAAGCCATTAAAGTTTTCTTTTAAATCAAGAGAATAAAAATGCTTTCAATTACTTCATAAATACTGCATTTATTGCTGCTGAATGTTTTGAGAAATTGTCATATGTTTAGTATGTGAATTTGGTTGATGAATTATGATATGAAAATGAAAATGATTTTTGAAAGGATCTTATATTTATGAAAACAAGTTTTGATAAAAAGTGCTATTTAGGCAACAAGTTTACAAGTTATGAAATACATGTTATGTGGGTTTGTGGTGGTTCTCTAAGTTAAGTCAAGTGCATTTTGACAAAAGGCTTCTCCCTTCTGCCTGTTAGTGGTATGGATCTCCTTTATGAACTCGCATAAGTTCACAGCTACGCAAGACCATTAAGTGGGATTGCGATTGTACATTCTGTTCACGGCCGCACATGACCATTATGTGAAAATGTGTAGCAAGTTCTATTTTTGGATCCACCCAAACCATTTTGATGTGCTTATGTGCTCATGATATATTGATAAGATTAATGAATAGATGATTTGCATTATTGTAAATTTGGTTGAGAATTTGAGAAATATGTGTTTTATGATTCAATGTGAATTTTGTTTATAATGGAAATGAATATTTCAATAGTTTTGCTTGTTACCAGTTATAAAATTGTTACCTACGACCTTTAAGCTCACCCCTCCCCATTCTATCTCATCTTCAGATGAGGAGCAAGAGACCGAGTAGTCAAAGAGTCAAGGCATCACTTTGATTAGACTTATTTTGTATTTGAAGTTAGTTTTTGTAAAACAAGGCTTTAGTTGCATTTTGAGCAATTCCACTTTTTAAAAACTATGTATTTTTGGATTATGATGTAATGTGGTTTGAAGTGCCCATTAAGGCTTTGTAAAACTCTTCTTTTGGATATTAATGAAATATGGTCGATGTTTGCTTTTAGCTTTCAAACATTTTGAATTGCATTTGATATACAAATGAAGTTAAGAATTTGGAAATTTGCTTATGTTTATGCTCAAGTTCAATTTTGTCTTTGGATGAAATTTGATGAGGGTGGTTGAAATAATTTATGCTTGTCTTTAGTATGATAGTAAGTTGGGATTGTTGGGTCTGTATCGTGGGTTTCGCTATGATGAAGCCAAGCGTTCGTTGCGGTGTAGTTGACCCAAAGCTATATTTTTCGTGGGTGTGGTGACTTAGCCACGGCAAAGATAAATTTTCGGGTTTGCAGCAGCAAAGTTCAATCGCTCGCCATGTAGTGCCCCCTTTGTTGGGCCCGAGCCCCGTAACCCGAATCCCGAGGTGACCCCTCGAGCTGCGCCCCAACGAGCGACCCGAACCGTCGGACCCGATCCCAACATTTGCACA
>JANIPM010000006.1:39279461-39299853 GCA_027478405.1 Erythroxylum cassinoides
GCGATGGCGAGTGAGGGTCCCAAGGATCTTGTCTTGGCGACCCGACCGACCGTAGTCGATCTGTGTTGATGCCGAGCAACGGCGAGCGAGGGTCCCAAGGATCTTGTCTTGGCGACCCGACTGACCGTAGTCTATCTATGTCGAGGCGAGCGATGGTTGATGGGATTTTCTACTCTTTGCCAAATATAATGGAATTTTTTCTTGCCAAGAAATCTGAAAACCCCTTTATTGATGATAATGAGGGCATGGGCACTGGCAGGGATAGGAAAAAGGTACCCACAGGTTGTGTACAAAACAGTAATGAACAAACATTAACTAAAAATAAAACTTATCTACTGGTAGAACGCTTTCAAGTTTCGAGAGTTTCATGGCCTCGACAAAATCTTCCCCTTTGCATCGCGTAGGATGTAAGAGTCATGCCCGGCTTGCTTGATCACTTGATAAGGTCCTTCCCACGCCTGTCCGAGCATTCCCGGATGCTTCTCAGTCGCCTCGGTCTTTCGCAGGACGTACCCGCCGACCTTTACGCCGCTCGGCATTACCCTTCTGTTGTATAATTTTGTTGCTTTTTGCCCGATGGCTTCTGAGCAAGTGGCTGCTCTATCCCTGTCTTCACTGAGAAGTACGAGTTTTGCTCGGTGAGCTTCATTATTCCGCTCTTCTTCATCGGCTCTCATGGCAAGAGAGCTCGTCAAGACTACTGCTCCATCTAGTGTCCTTGTTTTCGCTAAGTAGCATTCCCTAGCAATTCTCTGCTGACCCCTGACAACACCAATTCTGTGGGACGTTGGGAACTTCATTGCCTGGTAGTAGGTAGAAACAACTGCTCTAAGGGCGTTTTGAGTGGCTCGTCCAACTATCGCATTGTACGTCCCTTGGAACTTCACAACCAGGAACTCGACGTCCTTCTCTATTTGACACGGCCTCTGTCTGAATTTCACTTTCAGACAGACTCGGGCAAACGGGTAGGCTGATGCTCCAGTTATCCCTTTGATAGACCCTTCTGTAGGTAGCAGTCGATCCTCTGGTATGCCCATCTGCTTGAAGGCATCATAATACAACAGGTCGACTGAACTGCCCGTATCAATCATTACCCGCTTCACTTCTTTGCCATCCATGTTTAGATTTACTACGAGCGCGTCATCGTGAGGGCAACTAACACCGTCAAGGTCAGACTCGTTGAACGATATGATCCCATCGTTCTACCTTTTTCTTTTGGTCGACAAGTCTTCGCCGACCTGCCTCGCATATCTCTTTCTTCCTTTGGCAGTGGAGCCTCCTGCTGCATTTCCACCAAAAATCATGTTGATGACTCTAACCGGTCGGTCATCTTGTTGTCCTGCATTTCTGTCATCTCTTGCCCTGGATCGTCCCCTCACTTCTCGTCGATCGTCAGTATTCGCATTCTGCCTCCCTCCATCATTCCTATCGTTCCGCCTCCAAGGCTGTCGCCTGCTGTCGGGCCGACCGGTTCTATGCTCGTTATTTCGATCGGCATTTTGTTCATGCTTGACAAATCGGCCCAGCCTTCCCCTTTGGATGAGGAATTCGATTTCTTTTTTCAATTGCCAGCAATCCTCCGTATCGTGACCGATTTCTTTGTAAAAACGGCAATATAAATTTGGATTCCTCTCGTTAGGGTGAGTCTTCATTTTATCGGGTTCTCGGAGAGATTTCCCATCTGCTCTCATAGCCTCCAATACTTCCACATATTGCCTGTTGAGCGGGGTGAACTCTCGGCGATGCCCCTGTCGACCGATCGGCTTTCTCCAGGTCGACTGATCCTTCTGTCTCTTGTGAGACTCATCTGCCCTACCGCTCGGCCCGCAGTCGTCTGCTCTGCATTTTGTGTTTCTTAGTACTTCTTCGAGCTGAATGTACTTATCTGCCCGGCTTCTGATCTCTTGAATAGATCGGGGCTGGTCGAGGGCCAATGACTTCTTGAATTTCTCATCTCTCGTGTTGTTCATCAGTGCTGCCAACATGGACGAGCAAGTGAGGTCGGGAACTTCAACTACTTCATTATTGAACCGAGTAATGAATTCCCGTAGGCTCTCGTTCCTCCCCTGCGTTAATTGCATTACTTCCAAGGCCGTCTTCTGCGGCCGCTTACTCGTGGCAAACTAGTTGAGGAATAGCAATCTGAAGTCCTCAAAGCACGTAATACAGCTCGGTGGTAGGCTATTGAACCACCGTCGAGCTCTCTCTTGGAAGGCCGTGCAGAAAGCCTTGCACTGAATGGCGTCTGGCACGCAGTGCAGATTCATCATCGACTGGAAATGTTGCAGGTAGTCCAGGGGATCGGTCTTTCCAGTGTATTTTTCAGGCGTTGGTATTTTGGTGCCAGATGCCGGGAGGCTATCCAGGATTGCTGGGGTAAAGGGAGAGCTGTACTGCGCTGTTGGGCGATCCGGGCAGAAGCTCATTGCCGCGTTAATCCGATCATCCATGACTTTTTCTAGGGCTTCGGCGGGGTGATGACCGGTTGTCATACTGGTCTATCGTATAGACGGCTGCTGTTGCGCTGGCTGAGACTGTAAAATTTGGTGGATTAACAGATCAGCCGCTTCCTCAATCTGTTTCCGGGTGAGGGAGGTGTGCACAGGCGCAGGAGGGTCTGCATCTGATTGGTGCTGGAAATTCGGGCGCATATCGATTCCAGCGTTATCTTCTAAGGCTGCGCTCTGTTCTTCCTGTTTCAAGTTTTGAGGTTGCTGTTGATCATTCGGGTCCGAAGATTCCGTGCGAGAGAGATGATGAGCCGGAGGTAGGGTTGCAGGTAGCTGCAAACCCAACCGATGCAATGCCAGAGCCGCGACAGCGGCTATGTCAGGATTAGCTGCCGCCGCCTGACTGATCTGCGTATTTCTGGACGTGGTGCCCTGATGTCGGGCCCCACGGTGGGTGCCAATTAGTTCTGCCGGATTCTGGCGGGACTGAACGTTGCCGTTTGGATCCATGTGATTGATAGCTTCTTGCGGGAGCTTCAGTGTTAAAGTTCCTGCAAAACAAAGAAGGCTCGTCGGGGGTTGTTTCCCGATAAGCCCCTCCGACGCTCAAGTCAGGTTTTTGGTGAAGGTAGATCTGCGGTAATCAGAGAACACTAGGGTTGTGATTGCGTACCTCTATCATGATGAAATCATACCTTATATATGGGATGAGTGCTAGGGTTAATTCTTTACGTAGACTTCTTCTTCTGCATGGAAAGTTTTCTCCTGCTAATGGGCCACGGATGTGCGGGCTAGGCCTGGGTTAACCAATGGGTATGAGGCCCATCTTTGGGAGATAGACCGATCGACCCATAGGCTGTTGTGATTGGGTTCGGGCCCAATTCGGCCGACCCGACCAGTAGTAATTACAAACATTCCAGAATTTCTAGTTAATTAAATAGAAGGCAGAATATTTGAGAATTACTAAGCTTAAGAGGTGGCTGACAATGTATAACAATCAGCCACTCTCGAGCTTATGGGTAAAACAATGGTGAGCTTGTTTCATAGTTGAAGAAAAGTATAATTCCTCAATGCTATTGTCATATGATCATCAATCTAATCTGTAGCAAAGATGTGACAAACAAAAAGTGCATTTTTAGCAATTAAATTCTAAAATGAATGTCAATCTCGATGATATACATGAAAGCGAGACATAAACAGCAAAAGTGAATGTAGCATTAAGATTATCACATTATAAGGCGGGCGTGAGAGATAAGAGTCCAATTTCACTAAGCAAAAAAGTGATCCAAAAAATTTTAGTAGCAGTAAGAGCACTATTTTTATATTCAACTTCAATAATAAATTTGGTTATAGTTGGGTGTTTCCTGGAACTCTAACAAATAATATTAGACCTAAGACATATACAATAACTTGAGGTGGAGCAACAATCAACAAGACAACTCACTCACTAAACTAGAATACGCGTGGAGGGTAAGTTATATGGGTTTAGTTAGGTAAATGCCATATGACAAAGTAGCTTTCGTTTATCGTAGAATTCATTTAACCGCAATGTAGTGAATGTTGGTAAGGTAATGGATAATTTGGTATACTTTGTTCACTACAAATTGAACATCTGTTTAGGTTAAAGAATATTATTAAGGAGCCCCAATAGTGTTATACTATTTAGTAGTGTTATAGTATTTAGTAGGGTCAGAAAGTGGGAGACCATGGTTCTTTGATAAAGGTAAACTAGGAATAATAAGTGTACCAATGAATTTGGAACGATCAATGTGAGTTCGAAAAGAAGATCACAAGTGCATTTGTTTTATGTTATATGGAGATCAGTGGGGTGTTTATAACTTCAATGTTAAGGTAATAGTGAAGAGAGTCAAGATCTTTAATGGTGAAAGTGGTGTGAAGGTCACAAATAAGGATTTGAATGAATGATTGTGAAGAACTTGTAACCAAGATATTACTCAAATAAATGAGTAAGAAGGTAGTGTGGAAGGAAGATGTATAAATAAAGAAAGGAATGGCAAACTTGGAGGAAACAAAATTGAGATCACAAAGTTTTTGACTCAAGTTTATTAAATGAAGATCTATAGGCTTATCTAAGGCTATAAAAGGCTTTGTTCAAATGACACAAATAGTTGGGTTAATGAGGATCAATGAACTTGATAGTTGACTCATGATCACTAGTTCTTGAAGGTCACTACATAAGAAGGCATTATTATGTCAAGTTGATGAATGAACCAATTCTGAAATACGACAAGGGTGAGAATGATGCGAATAGCTATAAGTTTAATAACAAAGCTAAATGTGTTAGTATAATCAAGGCCAAGAGACTAGTGAAACCTTTTAGCAACAAAGAGAGCCTTATAGTGATCAAAAGTACCATTATATTTACGCTTAGTACGAAAGACCTATTTAGAACTAATAATTATTATGATAGAGATCATTGAACTCATCTCACATTAGCTTGTTGCAAATGTGAGAATTTGTTTGCTTGAGTAAATGAGGTAGGATTTGACTATATTAGAGCTTGAGTAGTGTTGATGTAGGTTATATGATCAAGAAAGGCTTGGGTTTTTATAAGTGCAATCAGCAGTGCAAGTAACTATAGGATGCAAAAGTGGTGATGACGATGGAGTTGGTAATGGGTGAGACAGTAAAGCAAAATTTGGACAAGATAGGAGAGGTAATGGAGTATTTATGGGAGGGATAGGGCCAAAAGGAAGACATAAAGAACAATTATTGGATTGGGTGTAGAGGAAGTGGAGGATTTGGAAAAAGAAGAAGTTAATTTCAAGGAATTTGACATGTTGAGAGATAAAGATTTTGTTAGTGAGAGGGTAGTGCCATCCTTTGTCATAGGGAAAGTAACTGATTAAAATAAAGGAAAGGAATTTTTGAGTGAGTTTGTTAGGGTGTACAAATTTGAAAGATTAAAATTGAAGGCAAAGAATGTAGTATAAGGTATGGAGGAGTTATGATGAGGTGTTAAGTGATTATTTGTAGATTACATGTACCAAAAATGATTTGTGGTATGTAGGATGTAGAATGTAGGATGTAGGATGTTAGATAAGCCTAAGGTTCTTTTGATTCTCCTTTTGGTAGTCTAGAGATTCATATGTTGGAATTTCAAGCTTTGTACAGAACCTCTTATTATTTAAAGTCTTTACGACTTACCAAAAAAAAAAGATTTGTGGTAGTTATATGACTAGTCTTTTATAGATTTGGCATTTTAGAGGAGATATGTTGTAATTTTTATATGATAAATTAGTATTAGAAATGAAACCTTATGAAGTAAATGGTTTCTTATAAAAGGAAGTTGGGTTATTATAAGAAAAGTTAGGTTTTGGCTAGTAATTTATTATATTGGACGTGTTGAGTCAAGAAATGAAGGAGAAGAAAATAGGCCTGGGATGGACATAAATCATAAAGACCACAGAGTGATGCCTTATGTCTATGACATATTATTCCCAAAGTGAATTAAAGAATGCTAATGAACCTGATTGGAATGTTGAGAGCTCAATTTCAAATCGCCATTATTATTTTTTATTGATGTGAGCACTGATTTTAAAGTCCCAATGAAGATTAATGAAATGTAATCTGACTTTGCTTATAAAGAAGCAACTTGGCATGTAGATTAAAGAAGGTCAATAGGGTTTCAAGATCTTTAACCATAGTAATGAATGAATCAAAATTATATGGCAAGCCATTAAGGGTAAAAAGTTCCAAGTCTTCTACCAAAAATTATAGAGAGATAGTTAGCTATATAGGAGTCAACTTTATTAGTTGTTTGGAGTCGATGTATGAGTGTAGATTTGTGGGTGGAAGTTTACAATAGGATTTTAAGGGTAGTTCATAAGTCTCTTGTTTTTTTTAATTATACAATTATTAATTACAAATTTTTATTAAATTAAGATTAAGAAAATCAAATTTTATCCAGACTAAAGATAATAAAGAAGCTTAATAAAAGATATGATTAAATAAGTTAAAGTCTAGAAAGGAAAATAAGCCTCAACTAATATAGGTTGGTTATTTATTAGGCCTATAATGGGGAGGCCCAATAAGGTTACTATAAATAGTTGTTAAGGTCTCTTGTTACCTATTAAAACATAAGGATATACAACTTTTATAAAGTCTGATTGAAAATTTCAAAAGCCTGTTTATATGTTAAAGAGCTTGTTTAAATAGTTCAGCAGCTTGTTCATCACTCAATAGATTGCAAAATTGGTATTTTTTTTTTGCATTTTCTCTATTAATAGAAGTTCATGGTTAATCTTAGGTCTATAATTAAGGTTCATGTTATGATTAACATGTGGTATCAGAATGGTTATATGATTGTATGAATTTGAATGGATATTTTCAAATTTATCCATAAGGAAATTAGAGAAATTATCTTTTTTAGCTTATATAAATTGTATATTTGTTATTTGATTCTTGTAAAATATAGTTAGAATATGGTAAAAGATCATTGGAAATGTTGTCTAAATTTGTCTTTTTTTGGCGATTAGAGGGAAAGGTAATGAAGATGTAGCCAACTGCTTTTGGGATACACTCAATGTATGGTGCCCGTGATAAACGTGCATTAGATAGCTAGCACATACGAGAGCCAAGCATCAAACGTATGTCAAACATGTAGGACACATGCTCCCCAAAGTAGTTGGCACATCTATACGTAACACACATGTGATCCACGTGCTTATATGTGCACGCTATGTGCCTTATGCATCCAAAGACACATGAGGCTCTGGCATATGTTGAACATGCATCATTCATAGCACATATGGTGTTGACGTCAGCATATTATAAGAAAAAACTTAAAATTTACAAAATGGTCCTTTATGTTATTATGGGTCAATTTTTAGGGTCTTGTGAATTTGTAAAGTGAGTTTTTATTTTCTGAATTTATTATATAGGTAATAAATAAGGTTTAACTTCAGAAAAAACAAGTAAGGTTATTAAATTCATAATTGAGTGAATTTTCATGCATTAGGCTTAAAATAAAAAAGATATATGTGGTTTTGGTATTTATATAGTGTATTTATTATTTAGTATCATATGATTATCACTCTAATTGAGATTTTCTTTATGATAAATTTTCAAATAAATTTTGTTGGGTCTCAACACTTATTGGGTCTCTCGTAGAGCATATATTAATCGAGTGCTACAAAAGTTTAATATAGCTAATTGTAAATATGTTATAGCACTTATCTTTTATGATGAGAGATTATCTTTAGCATAATGTCTAAAGAATGATACAAAGAGAGAGGTTATGAAGAATGTACTTATTTTGGTGCAATTGGTAGCTTGATGTATGCCTAGGTGTGTACTAGATTGGATATTGCATTTGTTGTTGAACTGTTGAGTAGGTATCTAGCTAACCCAAGAATAAATCATTAGAATCTAATTAAATAAGTTTTGAGATATCTAAAGGGAACTAAGGATTATATATTGACATTTAGGAAAGTCAATAGTCTAGACCTCATAGGTTATAAAATTTAAGATTTTGCTATGTGCCCAATTGATAGGAAGTCTATATCAAGGTACTTTTTGATATTAGTAGACGATGCAATATCATGGAAGAGAATCAAGCAGACACTAGTAACTTTCTTGATTATGTATGCAGAGTTTGTGGCATGCTATGGGGCTACATCATGGGTGGTTTGACTCAAGAACTTGATATTTGAATTGTCTATGGTTGATTCTGATGCTAACCCTATTCAATTATATTGTGATAATCTTTTTCATGTATTATTTAGTAATAGTAATAAGAACATCACAGGATCTAAGTATTTAGAGGTCAAATATCTAACTATAAAGGCATTAATACAAAAAGGTAACATTGAGGTGGAGTATTTAAAGATTAAGTACATACTTATTGATCCTTTAACTAAAGTACTTTGCCAGTTATTTTTTAGAACATGTATATAGTATGGGCTTATTAAAGTTTTCAGACACTGTTAATTAGGGATTGCTCTATTTGCTCTTGATATATTTGTACAGACTTTAGGTATTGTGAAAAAATATTTTTATGTATATTATGGTCATCATTTTGTTCTCAATCACATAGTTTATTGTACATTGTCATAATATAGGTGAAAGTCTTAAGATCTATGTCTATCTTAAGTATTTTAAATGTTATTAAGCATATATATACATATTGACTTTGAGCCTATGTCTTCATGATACATAAAGATACATATATAAATCCATGGATTTGATGAGATATAGGAAGATATAAGTATTTAATCCCATAAGAGGTTTCTCTAATATAGTTTAGCATTTAGTAAGAGAAAGCAAATTTCTTTGATGCGGTTTAGTATACATTTTGGAGAAATTAAGACCAACAAATGGAAAGATGATATATTAAGAGTAAGATATCAAGAGTATGATAATGAAGAGTCAGAAGTAAAATCAGAAGTAAAACTCGAAGCCTGGGATGGGGACAAGACGGTGCTATCAATATAACTCATGAGATCACCGGTTAATAAGATATGTTTCACTTGTTTTCTCCGAACTAGATAATTCGTATTGCTCAAAGTATGTAATATTTTTGATGGGTGGTAATAGGTTAAGTTGTGATACCAAAAACAAAACGGGAGAGGCCAAGATAGTATATTTATAATGATAGAAGAAGGTGTTGGTGATTTAATTGTGTTGAAAAGAGAAAAAGACTGTAGGGTGAGGAAAAAGAATAAGGAAAAACTAGAATAGAAAAGACCATGTTAGTGGTTCTAATAATAATATAAGGTAGACAATGTAAAGTTATTTACATATGCGTTACCTATCCTTCAGAAAAAGAAAGAATTATATATATTATGAAATTCTTGATTACATGATTCTAAGAAATTTAAATAAATTTTGCACTATAAGTGATCTTTTTTAAGTTTTTAAGTTAAGTATTCTCTTACATAAGAATATAAATGCAACTTTAGATTAATAAGGCAAAATCTTTCACTGAAAAATAAAAAAGATATGTATCTATCCCACTATTTAATATATATAATTCAACCGTAGAAATTTGATAATTATTTTAAATTGTCGTATAACTGAAAGCATATTATAATCTTATTTATTAGTGAAGAACATTGAAAGTCAGCACCTTTTTCAAAAATAAAAATGTGATAAGAGTTTTTGCAATTGTTTGACGTGAAAAAGTCACTGGTGTTTAATTTAAATGGAAAAGAAAAGGGGAAAAAAACAAGAAAAGTAAAAGTGCACGCTGGAATTTTAAAACCAGTTAAAGTCGGATGATTGTCCTTAAAAGTTGAAATAGATTCAATGTAAGAGCAAAGTTGCGAGACAATGTGACCAACTAAGATAGGTTTATGTCTGCATTAAACCCATACAAAATCTCAAATTTTCAAAAAAGTAGAAGTTGCAACAATTAAACCTCCATAGGTTTCGTAGTAAGCCATACATGATGATTATGCTTTTATTCTTAAGCCGACCACATTATTGTATGTTGGAGGTACATAATATGTTCCTTGTCTTAATCTACACTAACTTTTTGTCTCTCAAAAAACAACTAGCCTCCTAGAGTAAATGTTAGGATAGTTGATTGATGGTAGAAAGCAACGGCTGTCTTGAAAGGCAAGCTGCTAAAAACCAAGTCTAACAGACATGTCAGTTTGGGATTGCTGCAGCCAAGTCTTCACACACCAACTTATACTCGACCAAATATGCTTTTTGTGCTGCAAATGCTGAGTTTTCATGTCATTTTCATGGGCAGACAATCTTGCTTAATTCTATAGCGTAAGTGGACGAACTCATGCCTCATAGTTTGACTAAATTTTTACCCATTTTCCCTTCGCCAATGACCCACGCTCCACCTAATTTATGATCTTCCGTGTGCCAGTATCTCTCCATCATTTTCCTTCCCCTAATTCAAATCTTGATTAATCTTTATAAGAAAAAGTTCATCTTTAGAGTTTTTTCATTTAAATCTACAAGAATAAATTATTCCCAAACTTGAAATGAAGACTAATTATAAATGTATTCAGATTGAAATTTGAACACTATACTATTTCTTACAACAGTTAAAACCGAATTGAAGACTAATTAGCATTTTTTATTTGAACTTAAATTGTGATACTTTCCACACAACAAGATTTTAAGAATGTTTTTATTGGAATGATAAATAAGTGAAAGGGGAAACAATAACAATCATCATTATTTTTTATTAATTACAGTCAATATTTTACATACATAAATTTGCCCCAACTATATCTACTTCATGTAAATTGTTACATGGAAATTATACAAATGATCCATGAGTCAACATGCTTATTATACTTTCTTTCATATTTACAATAAAAATATATAAATGATTTGGGTATGTGAAATATATATCTATTTATATAGCATACAAACAATAATAAGATAATATAATAAGTATTCTTTCACTTCGTCTATTCTACTCAATTCATAAATTTTAAATTTATATAGAAGAATACAAAAATCCCCATAAAACAATAAAGTTTAAGGGTAAATTATCATAAAATCTTAATCTTATCTCAATTTTGTAATATTAGCATAAATTTTAAAAAGTGACATTAAAATATCCAAACTTTCAATTTGTTGCAAACATAGCTCAATGTTAGGTTTTTTGTTAATGTTATATGTCAAATTTTTGTACTTGCCACGTGGCTACCACACGTCGACTTTTTTCCAACTAATTATTTTTTATTTTATTAAATTATAAAACATAAAACCTGATAAGCCATATGCTTTTACCTTGATACATTTTCAAACTTTTAAGTTATCTTTTTATCTTATTATAATGGCCACAACCATAAATACCGTCACAGTTATCTTTTTTATCTTATTATAATGGCCACAGTCGTAAATACCATGATATTTTTGGTGAAAGCAAACGCCTCAGTCAATCTCTAAATCCTACAATGGCCTCGTCATGGTCCACAAATGTCAAGGCGTGGTACTGGACTCTCCTTAAGCTCATATTGGCGCTCAATAACAAGATATGACTCCCCAAAGCTGTGAAGCTCTAATACTTTTGTGCGACGTTGTTTTCTTT
Organism: Erythroxylum cassinoides; assembly: GCA_027478405.1. Taxonomy (NCBI): domain Eukaryota; kingdom Viridiplantae; phylum Streptophyta; class Magnoliopsida; order Malpighiales; family Erythroxylaceae; genus Erythroxylum; species Erythroxylum cassinoides. The sequence goes on from JANIPM010000006.1 coordinate 39,290,937, forward strand.
ACTTTAAACCTATCTCACACTACCTTAGAGCATCCTAAATGTGGGACTTGTCTGAATTTCAATGATATGGACTTTTGCTCAATTGTGAGTAATTAGATATTGAAGGACTTAGTTTATGTTGTTATTTGTCTTCCGATTAATAAGCCAGTAAGAGCTAATCTTTAGTTATAGTTGGGTAGTTGCAGTTTCTTTTCCTATTTTATAGCATAGTTGTTATTCTTCAGCAATGTGAGATTTCTATTTAAATTGTTGGACTTTTTAAAGTTAAATGGTGAGGATCCAATTGGTTGGATTTAAAAGGAAAAATAATATTTCAATTTAAGATCATTGCTCCTGATCAACAAGTGCAGCTTGCCTCCTTCCATTTAGAAGGAAGTGTTCTATAATGGCATTAATGGCTAACAAAATTTTGAGAACCACCTGCTTGGGATGAGTTTACTAAAGTCCTTTTACGCTTTAGGGCAACTAACTACGAGGACCCTTTAGAAACTCTCACCTGATTGAGACAAACTTCAACGATAGCAGCTTATTAAGAAATATTTGAAAAGCTTTCTCACTGTGTTGATGGCTTACTAAAAACTTTCCTTATTGGTTGTTTTATTACAAGACTTCGGGACAATATCTGTTTAGATTTATAAATTACACAACCACGTACCTTGGTAGATATGATAGGAGTGGCTCGACTTATTGAAGAATGGGATCAATTACTATAAAAAAAACTAGCCAGTCGATTTGCTCCCATCTAGGTTTGATGGTGTCAAAGTGAAATCCTAATTTGACGATTGGTATACTAGGACCTGCACCTAACCAATGTGAAAATACAAGTTCAAGTACTCTAACTATATTTCAATAAATAACTAATCAAGAGGCACAAGAATGTCGAGAAAAGGGGTTATGCTGCTATTATGATAAGAAATTTGTTCTAAGTCACCAAGGTGTTCATCCACAACTGTATATAATAGAAGATTCTTCTTCACCAGCCTTGGATGAAGAGAATACTACTGAGCCTGAGTTGGAAAATTAAGAAGTTAAGTATGAAATCTCTTTTCCATATTACTGGAGCCAACCATCCCCAAAAGATACATGTATTGGGCAAGCTGAAAAATAAAAATGTTACAGTACTTATAGATGGTGGTAGCACACATAACTTCATTGATCAAGCTATAGTGACTAAGTATGGGTTGCCAATAGTTCAGAGTAAGAAGTTCCAAGTCATAGTAGCCAACTGATAGAAAAAAATGTGCTGGACAATGCTAAGCACTCACAATAATCATCCACGTTAAGCCTGTTAAAACAAATTGTTATGTTCTTCCTGTTACAGCATGTCAGTTGGTTCTGGCAATATAATGGTTGGAGACTCTTAGACCAATTGAACAAACTACAAGTAGCTGACTATGACATTCAAGCTTGGGAGAGTCTCTCACACATTTCAAGGGTTAAGGTAGAATGGTATTGAGGCTTTAATAGAAAAGGAAGGTAGTTGCCTACAAGGTGCGACCTTTCTCTTCCAAATTCTACTTTCTATTATTAACCTCCAATAAAACTCATACCCTCTTGACATTGACCACCTCCAACATCCTACCACCAAAACACATAATCACCATATTCCTTTGTAACCAAACACAGAGCCAATAAGTGTTAGATTATATCGATACCTTTATTACCAAAAAATAAAAATAGAAAGGATGGTGAAGGAACTTTTGCAATTTGGATTAATAAGGCCTAGTAATAGCTCATTCTCATCACCAGTTTTATTAGAAACAAAGCAGATGGGGATTGGTGATATTATGGTGATATTGGAGCCAAATTCTTCCCTAAATTGGATTTAAAGGCTGATTATTATCATATTAGAGTACAAGAGCAAGGTATGCCAAAAATAATATTCAAACCCATTAAAGGAATTATGAGTTTGTGGTGATGTCGTTTGGCCTCACCAATGCCTCAACAACATTCCAAAGCCTCATGAATGACCTTCTCCACCCGTACCTTCGGAATTTTATTTTGGTTTTCATTTATGACTTTCTCATATATTTAAGGAAATGGGAAGAACACGTTTCAAATCTCTAAATTGAACTCAACATTTTAGCAACTAATCATTTATATGCTGAAGAATCAAAGTCTAGGTTTAGTGTCTCACAAGTTGACTACTTGGGCCATATTATTTCTAAACAAGGTGTAGCAGTCGACCCTGTAAAAATACAAGTTGTTCTTGAATGACCAATACCAACACTAACACCAACAACTTTGAAAAATGTTCGTGGATTTCTTGGATTAGTAGGGTATTTCAAGAAATTCATTAGTCATTTTAGAAGCATAGTTGCCTTATTTACCTAACTCTTGTCAAAGGAGGGATCTAAATGGAATGAATCGGTTAAGTTAGCCTTTAAAAAATTAAAAGAAGCACTGACATCTTCACCAGTACTATACCTTCTAAAATTTTCCTAGCAATTTATATTTAAATGTGACACAAATGGGGTTGGAATTAGAGCAATACTCTCCCAAAATAATAGACTAGTAGTTCATTTTAGTGAAGCTCTAAAAGGATTAACTTTTTTGTTGTCTACTTACAAGAAGGAGATGTTAGCTATTGTCAAATCTATTTAAAAATGGAGTCTATAGTTACTTAGTTAATCTTTTACTATCCATATTGATAAGAAGAGTCCTAAGTATCTACTTGAGCAATGAATTACTACTTCAATACAAATTTGTTGCCTTTCAAATATCCTTGGCTATGATTATAAGATCAAGTACAAATGAGGCTCTAAAAATCAAGCTATCGGTTCCTTATCTCATGTGGTTGAATTTTAGTTCCAATCGATTTCAATACCCTGTGCAAATTGGTGGCATGTGTTATAAGATGAGGTTAAGCAAGATTCTTTTTATGTGGCTATTTCTCATACATAATCACTTAATCAACTAATACAATGATATGGAGTATGGTTCAAAAGAGATAAGGTTTAAATAATTCCTAACTCTGCTTTGATCCAACAAATAATTGCAGATTGCCACTCGTCAACCACTAGAGGGCATTTTGGATCCCATAAAACATTCTCTCGCATTAAGGATAACTTCTTTTGGCCTAATAAGTGCTAAGTAGTAAAGAAGTTTTTACAACAATGTGATATTTGCCAAAGGTAAACAAGACTGATTGTATGAAGCCAACTAGGCTACTCTAACCATTATCAATTCCTTTTAAAACGTGGACAGAGATATCAATGGATTTTATTGAAGGATTTTCACCATCAAGTGACCACACTGTCATCATGGTCATGGTTGATTGGTTAACTAAGTATGCTCACTTTGTAGCCTTAAAACATCAATTTGTTGCAATTATTGTTGCCAAGGCATTTGTAGCTAATGTTGTCTAGCTCCATGGAATTCCAACCTCTATAGTAAGTGATCTGAAAAGGTGTTTATTAGTTCCTTTTGGAAAACACCTTTTTAGTTACAAGGAACTGATCTTTGCTTGAGTTAAAGCTACCATCCTCAATCGGATAGACAAACTGAGGCAGTAAATCGCACTTTGGAGCAATACTTATGGTGCTTTGCAAGTAACCAACCACTGAATGGTTCAAGTGGCTTCCATAGGCTAAGTTTATCTATAATAGATCAGTTCATTCTTCTACGAAATGACACCCTTTGAAGCTGTATATAGTGTCCTACCCCAAGCTTACTAACTTATATTCTAGGCACTAGTCGTATCTATGTATTTGATGATTACTTACATGATCGATATACTATTCTACACAAGTTATGTCACAATCATTCACTGGCTCGCAATGAAATGAAATGTCAAGTTGATAACTACGTTTATCTTAAGTTTCAACCGTATCTGCACAGTTTTGTGGCATTTCGAGAGTTAATAAAGCTTGCTCCACGCTGTTTTGGTTGTTATCAGATTACTCAAAAGATAGTTTTAGTAGCATATAAGTTAGAAGATAGTTCTCAAATTCATAATGCATTTCACGTTAGTCTTTTATAGAAACATTTAGGACCACTAGCACTCCACTCTCTGTTGAAACTCCACCAGTTATAGATGATTCTATAATTCTTCCTCAACTTGAAGTTGCACTTGATTTTCGAGTCATTCGCAAAGGAAAATATTGCTGAAAATCTTAATTAAGTGGAAGGGAGCACCTATGGAAGATGCTACTTAGGAAAATGAGTGGCAATTTAGCAAGAAATATCTTGATTTTATCCTTGTAGATAAGGATTCTTAAAGGCGGAGGAATTGATATGGACTACTGCTCAATCGTGGGTAATCAGATATTGAAGGACTTAATCTATGTTATTATTTGTCTTTCGATTAATAAGCCAATAAGAGTTGGTCTTTAGTTACAGTTAAGCTGTTGTAGTTTTTTTTCCTATTTTCTAGCATATTTGTTATTTTCTAGCAATGTAATATTTCTATTTAAATTATTTGAAGTGTTCCAAAAACGGGACATGCAAATAAAATCTTTAAGAGCCTTCATCTTATCTTTTCTTTATTCCATTTTCTTTCCTATCAAATCATTCAACGTACTGCCCAAACCCACTTCATCTATCTTGCTGTCATATCAAATAAGTCCTATTGTTATCATATAACCATTGACATGCTCTAATGAAGTGGATATGATGCCTTAACAACCACATTTGATGCTTTCTAGTGGAAAAAGATGATTTGGGTGCCTTGACTATGCTTGAAGACAGTGTAAAGAAGATAAAGAACTAGTGCTAAAACATCTCTAGGACTAACTTTGAGCAAGAACCAGATTGATTCTGCCCTTGACTAATTGGGTTTATGAGTCTTACTGGTCATTTTCCTTTTGGAGTTTGGAGCATGCTAAGTTCAAGGCATTCTTGAATCAAAACCTACACATAATTTCCTTCACTATCTGATTGTTGACTGTCATTATCATTATCATCATCTTTGATCTTGGAGGTCTTGATGAAATCATAAGAGGCAAGCTTAGCGGTGATGACCCATTTGGCATTTAGGGTAGAGCTTGAAAATGTACCAGGGTAGAAGCATACGGGGAAGGCACAAAATTAAGTTTTGCGTTTTATAATTTAATAAAGTAATAAATGAAAAAGTGAACTGGTGGTAACAAGCCATGTGGTAAGAATAAAAAAAAATCTAACTTGGTGAGTCACATCAACGATGTTAAGAAAAAATTTAACGTCGGATTATTTTTGCAACAAATTGAAAGCTCAAGTATTTTGGCGTGACTTTTTAAAGTTCAAATTAGAATTGCAAAATAGAGATAAGTTTATGATTTTTTTTAATAATGTACTTAAGATTTGATTGCTAAATTTGTGACAGAAGAGATGATATGTTGGCTTAATTTGTGAGATATATTTTACATTTTAGGTATGTATAGATACAAATTATAGATAATATACAGAACTGAACGATTTACGGTTAGTTTTCCTTCACAATTAATCACTGAATATCCAGATATGGTGTGCTGTTAATGTCTAGAGGCAGATTGAGGGGATGAGAAGGAAAATTATCTTGTAATCTCAATATGGCATATAATCACTAAACAGCGGTTTGGGTTGGACACAAATGGCAACAGTTGTTGAACGATATGAGCATAACAAACCAAAATTAAATTCCTCTTTTCATCTGGGAGGCCAAAATTGAGAGTGGTATAACATTGTAAATCTAACCGACGCATGCGAGGCGGTTGCCTGCTTCTTAAGCAACAAATCATTCTCTAGTAAGAAAAGAGAAAAAGGACCCACTCACGTTCTCCTTTTGGCTGTTGTTAAGATTCTTAGCCTTAATAATTTCCCAATAGTTCATGGTATTGCACGGCTGGCTTGTTCCTGTTGTTGAGAAATAGCATCAGATTCTCCTCATGTTTGATTTTCAAACTTTTTTTTTTTAATTTTTCACATTACTCAATCACATAGGTCTTTGCAATCCCCACCCCCAAACCACACAATTTGCTCTTGGCTTTACACTAATCCAAATAAACCATATAGGATAAGCAACAAGTATTAATAATTACAAGTTTAAAACGCTTCACACAGGCGCTTTTCAAATATTCCAAGTCTGGTGTGAATAGTCTCGTTTGGGATTAATAGGTTTATTCTTAATTAAATGAAATATTTCTCTAGGTGCTTGAATTTGTCACATAGTTTTTGTCAAAAGATCATGGCATCAAGAACTCTCACTCAACTTCAATGAGCAAACCAAAAAACCTGTATGAATAAAATTTTATTTTATGCCTTTAAGTATTAGAATAATGATTAACTAAACATCATTACTAGTGTATTAGGAAAACCTATATACTTAGATAGGATGATAAAAAAACCTTGCAAATAATTGAATAATTTAATTTAAATTTGACCTAAAAAGACCTTACAAATCATCAAAATTAAATGAACTAGAACCAATAAATCATTATTGTTGGCATCATCTACCTTTGGAAAACACTACAACATATTATGCCTCCCTAAAAAACGGAAGGCTACTAAAATAATATTGAACTTAGAGGAAGCCTTTAAATTATTTCACTCTTGTCAAACTAGACTTTACTAATCCCCCTCTTAATTAAAGCTAACTACTATTTAGACCTTACTAAAAAATTACAAGAACCAAATATTTCAAACACCATTCTTGATTTAGAATCTATTGCATACATTATCTCTATATAATGAGAACATTATTCTTTTGGAACTTGGAAGTTTAAATAGAGGCCTTTACAAAGAGGGATACATTTCAAACACAACTCACAAAACATATGGACTTTTTTAAAGTCATCACAACTAGTTATAGAAAAAGAAAAGACCAAAAACTAAGCATGACTAAAGGAAGAAACCTCTCCACTTCTAAACATATGACCTTCATCTTATAGGATGTCAAAGGGATTAATAAGCCCTCCAAACAACTTGGTGTTAAACACTTTTTATAATCCCTTAATCTGAACCTTATTACTTTATAGGAAATCAAAGTTACTTACAACCTCTTCTATACTTGCAAAATATCAGTGAATAATTGGACTAGTATCAATAACCTCAACTATTACTATATCAAAAATATTTTTGTATCATATAATTTTAAGTTACAAATGATCAATTCATATATATCAGTGCCAATTACATATCAACACGTGATTTTTTTGTATTCAATGTTGTCTATTCTTTAAATAATTTCACTTTGAGGAAACAAATTCAGAGAAGTATGGTATATATCTCCTTAATATCCTTAAAACCATCCTTGGATGGTAGCTACATATTTCAATGCCTACTTACACCATACTGAATCTGATGGCAGTCTTAAGATATAGGATAATAACATAGTTGATTTTGCTAACTACTTAGAAGTTAGTTAGCCTTTTGATCTTAGGTACTTAGGATGATTTTTACTTGGTCTAACAAATAGCAAGAAAATACCCTCAAAAGAAGCAAAATGGATAATACTCTCGTGAATTTTATCTTGTCTTTAAACTTTCATAACTTCACTACCAATTTCCTTAACTGTAGCTTTTGTTTTACCATTCTCATTGTGTTATTTTCTTTGATCACATTAGTCTAAAGTATTTATTAACTTCTAACTATTTAATTACCTATTCAAACACCCATTCCATAAAGTTAGAAAATTACTATTAAAGGCTCACCTTTTTATACCCACTAAGAAACTTTGAGTTATTAGAAATGAATTGAAAATGTTTGTAAAAATAATGAAAAAATTGAATAGCATTATCCTAATACTAAAAAGGGACTTGAAAACATCTAGTCCCATTTTGATAGACCCTAATGATATTTTTATAGAAAGTCATATAGAAGATTATGATGCAACAATACCTTAACATTTTTTAGTAGAAGAATCATTATTTTGTCAAAATTAATAGTTAAGTAGTTAAAGGAAAGAGATAACAATTCAAATTTATTCTTTCCTTATAAGATAGAAAAAGACCACAAATAAAATCACATCTTTTAGAAAAGAATGTTAACACCATCACATATAATAACTTTTTCAATGTTTTAACTATTGATTGCTTCAAAAACATTATTGGTAGCTTAAGGTATCCTTTAACACTCTAAATAACATCAAACACTTGAATCAAACTTGCTTAACTAGTCAATTGTGAATGAATTTGCCAACAGTTTAATTGATAAAGAACTCAAAAAAATTGTTTTGAGCTTTGAGAGTAACAAACCACTTGGATTATATGGTTTTCATGCATATGTTTTCAAATATAAATTATTAAACAAGACATCACCAAAGCAATGCAAAACTTTTTCATAAGAGGTAAAGTACTAAAGGAAATTAATTAAACTCATATTAGAAAGGTACCTAATCCCTATATGTTTTAAGAATTTAGACCTATATCATATGTAAACTAATATATAAGATGATTTCTAAAATTTTGGCATGGAAATTAATAAAAAAAATTCCTTCAAGGAAGAAAAAAATGAGAGATATTATAATGCTGGCTTAAGAATTGATAAAGGAGGATTGCAAAAACATAAGACTGTTAAGTCAAACCAGACTTCACGTATTAAATAATTTTGATGACAAACAAAGAGAAATATATAAATGAAAAGTAGATGGACGCAGCCGAAGTAAAAAACAGCTGAAGGAGAAAAATCAGCCGAAGCAAAGAAAGCAGCTGAAGTAAAAAGCAGACGAAAGCAGCTGAAGTAAAAAGCAGACGAAAGCAGCTGAAGTAAAAAGCAGACGAAAGCAGCTGAAGCAAAAAGCAGACGGAAGCTTTACAAAGAGAAAAGCAGCCGATACGAAAAGCAGCTGATACAAAAAGCAGACGGAAGCTTTACGAAAGAAAAAGCAGCCGATACAAATATCAGACGGAAGAAAGAAACATCAGTTAAGTCAGTTACGGAGCTAGAACTGAATAACCGTTTCTTTAAAGATTCAAGAAGCAGATAGTCAAGAAACAGTTGAAGACCCGACTATAAATATGAG
>JANIPM010000006.1:39373152-39388464 GCA_027478405.1 Erythroxylum cassinoides
AATGAATAAAAATAATACTAACAATAATTACTAAAATAAATAAATAAATAACAGTGGAGTAGTATGAACAATAATAAATAATTAATAAAGGAACAATAATAATAAGGAAAAAATCGAAAATCAAGAAGATATAGTGAAAATCGAAAAAAGAAGGTACTACTGCTAATAAAAGAATGAAATAGTATTTCTAATACTAGAGCCAGACCACTATTAATCGAAAAACAGCTACCACTGATACAAGAAAGCAGCTTAGAACCAAACACTCAAAAGCCAAAAAGAGGAGCACAAAGGGGAACAAGTAGTGATTACCGTAGGTTTAAAAGGAGAAAGAAATATCAACAACCACACTTATAAAAGCATTGTCTCCTTGAAAGCCTCAACCGTCAGAAGAACAACGAAAGAAATGTGTTGCAAAATGATGAAGGGTCAAGTCAAAAGGAAATAATGCCAAGGGATTTTTCTTGCAAGAATGGCTGTGACAGGTCCGAAAGTGGGCGACCAACGGGCTGCAGAAGGAACAGAATACGACCTCTCTATCCTAACAGTAAACTTGTCAGGCGGCTCCAAAAAACAGAGGGGATTGGTAAAGTGTGTCAGACGCTATGTCAGAGGCAGACGTTAGGCCAGAGCTAATCATGGGCTTTGTGCCAAGACTGTCAGCGACCCTCTTAAGGAGTCGTCGGTGGCCGGAGAAGTCTCCGACAAGGTGGTAAGAGCCGACAGTATTGGACATGATTTGGAATAAGAGAAGAGAAGAAACGATGCGTCGAAACGCTGTTCATACATACACAAACTAGCAAAACAAAAGATCGTCTCGGTACAAGTGAGAGGGAAGGTCACACAAAAGGAAATACCATCGCTAGTGAATTCAGAAGTCTCAACAAGAGCCGTATCGCTAGGGGAGCTAGCTCAAATAGAGCTTCGAGTCTGATCAAGCCTTAGGTTGCCATAACTGGCGCGACCAGAGAAGAACTTCTTCCAAGAGCAACAGTTGAGAAAGCACGACATTAAATAAAAAGAATGTATGAACAGATATATATATGCTGAGGTGGTCCATTTACACTAGAGTCGATCTTATCTGGTCCTGGGTGTGAAAAAACACTAGAGACCTATTTCAGCAATATTAATGTCGCAATCTTATCGGGACATATCCCAATCTCATTGGAATCCATTTGGTTATATTGCTCTCCATATAATGGATTTTTATCCAAAACTATTTTACGAATCCTCCGAGTTACTTAGATTAACACTTAATCCAAGCAAGTCATGAGCGGCGTTTAGCAACATATCATGACCCTCAATTGACTGAAAAGTAAATGATTTGACGAATGAACCCATGCTCGTCATGAACTATCTCACAAAACAATTGATATGCAATTCGTCCTTTCACCATGCTATACCCTACTTGGTTATGAGTATGAGCAAAGTGTCAACTTTCATTAGACTGACTACGTCAAATCTAGTTCAAGTGATATTAATTCTCATCCTAGAACTCATTACTCTATATGTCAATGAAGACATTCTTCATGACACTTATACTTTGGCCATAGATTTTCAAGTAATGACCCCGACAAGAGGCCATGGGTATCATTTTCTACTATCACAGAAGTAGTGAATCCTCTATTGGCTACTCAATTACTTTCAAATACCTCAAACTGTACCCAATACCCTATAAGTGACATCGGCAAGGCAACAAGGAATATAATTAAAGCACAGAATCAGTATCTAAGATATCCTTGAGTACTTCAAGTCTAAGGATACTTGCACCATTGTTATGATGAGATTATCACTAACATTAGAATAGGACATCCATGTGATGATTTCATGATAGGTCATCCAATGCACTTACTATCTCTAGTAAGCATCCATATCGCAGCTCTAAACATCTCATGTTTACAATTTCTGAGATCCACTTCTTGATTAAATCAAGGAGTTTGACATGTACTAGTATATCTAAATTAATGATGTCCAGTCTCAATAATCCTATGACTAGGGATAATTTAGATATTAACATAATTGCACATGATAGGAATCTTAGTAGTATGATTGCATTATGATTTCCTTCATAGTATGTCATATATCATGGACTTCATTAATTTACTTATAGTTAAATATCAATTCATAAATAATGAACACCAAATTAATGAAATATGCCTTTCTTTATTATTGAAAATAAAGTTTGTACACAGTTTTGTGCAAAATGCACTAAAGGTGATTACCTTTAGGGCAATACTCTAATACCTATAAGTTGTCACATTCATTCATAATTTTAGGTCTTTTGATTAAAGTAGCTTTGCTAATATTTTTTTTATAAAAATGAGTTGCTAAAACAATTAGGTAGGCATTAAAAAAAATTGTTTGCTAAATTTTAAATAAATAACTATTCTGCTAGTCTTCAGGTTATGAATAGAACTAGAAGCCAGTGGAGAATGTGATATAGCTGAGTAATCAGATCGAGACACATTACAAATGTATGCCTTCACGTCAAAAGGCTATAATGTCGTTCCAACCAAGCATCTTAATAAAAACATGACTTAGTCAAGTAACCAGATCGACATTCATTACCAATGTTTGCCTCCATGTAAAAGACTAGGTCCAAGTCCATAAAAAAAGAAAAAGTAAGTAAAAAATGTATGTTTTCTAATAAAAAACTACTAAACTTGTAAATAGCTTAACTTTTCGTGAAAACATACTTAGGAGTAATTACAGAGTTTGAATGACCAAATAATTATTAATGTGTTTTTACAATTGAAAAGGGTGAATAACTTGACATTTAGGTCTTGATTAATATGTATATTTAGTTCAGAGCTCCTAGATGCAAATTTTGCATGTTAATGATTTGGAATAACTTAAATGATTGTGTTTAAAGTTATATTTATTTTATGAAATTGAAGCCATTATCTCATTACTGCATTGTGTGCTTTGTGATTTTGTGTGTTTATTTTTTTGTTTGCTTGAGGACAAGCAAACAATTTAAGTGTGAGGATATTGATAAGTGTAAATTTCATCACGTTTTAGGGCATAGTTTGATATATGTTTAGTTGTTAATTAAATCATTTAGTTATAATTGTGTTAGTTTGTTAATTATTTATGGTTTAAGTGTTTTATAGGTTAGTACAAGTCTTTGAGCTTAATTATTATATTTTTGAGGTACCTTGATGTGCTTGCTAATGTTTCAGGGTTAACATTAAAGAACAGGAGAGTTTCGGAGATATTCGGGTCAAAACCACGACCTACAATGTGGCATGTTAGGCCACGATAGTGACAAAAGCATCAAAGTTGGCTCACGATCAGCCACAATCGTGACAGAAGCATAAGGAACGGGCCATGATCATGGCCTGCATGCTATTATCGTGACAAAAGGTTTGGATGTGGTCCCTAATCATGGCCTGTATCGGGCAGACACGCAGGCACTCAAGAACGTCAAGTTTTAAGGGATTTTTTGGACCTTTCGGACCTTGGAAAAACCCTAAAGCTACTCAGAACACAAGAGAGTATTTAAAGAATAAGAAAAGAGGCAGATAGGAGCTTTTGCATTATCCACCTTGAGAAACCCTAGAGAGAAATCATCGAGAGATAGAGAAAGAGAAGAAGGAAGAGACAAGAGGAGAAGAAATTGAATCTAAATACTTCCCAGATCAGGAGTTTCCCGATGTCACTACCTCCCATCAACCACTGCCTCCCATCAACCATTTAGATTATGTTTCCTATTTAATTTCAGTTTTATTATTGTATAGAATTGGATTGAATAGTTGATGATAGGATCTAAAAATTTAAGGATGTTCCAAACTCACCTTCGAAATTTTATTCTTGAATTAATGAAAATCTAATTGTTTATGTGTTTATTGGATTTGTTATGGTTTGATTTTGTGATTGCATAATTCGGTAATAAACTAACAGGTGATCGAATGAAAAATGATTGAATTAGACGAACGAGAGTTAGGTGATTAAATAGAACAAGAATTTAATCAAATCGAGAAATTGTGCAAAGAGAGATATGCATAGGTATCTGATAGTTTATTAGAGAACTTCAGAGCTAATTAAGGTTTTGGATAGGTTTTGAATTGAGAAATTGCAACTTCTATAATCTTGTTAGGGTTTATGATTTAGGGTTAATGGTTATAACTCAAGAGAGAGTAATCAACCTTAGGATAGTCTAGAACTAAAAATCTGATAATTCATAATCAGTTAGGTTAGTATTAAGGATGGGTAAAATTCCCTTTCTCTCAATTGGTAATTTCTTTCGGTTTATTCTTGGGTGTGATTTCATTGCTTAATAATTTGTACATTTGTGTTTGATTCTTAATTTGGTTGACTAAATTAACTTCTCGTATCAGTTTCATGCAATTGGAATTTCTGTTATTGTTTGTGGCCTTAAATTTTAGGATTATAGTAACTCCCTCTTTATGGGATCAACACCTTTTGTACTACATTAACGAATCATGCACTTGCAAATTATCGGAGGTAAATAATTAAAACTTACACATAACCAAACACCCAATCACAGAGTCAGGTAAATTTTGCAATGCACTCGATATGTGCTGTCAAGAAGAGACATCTACAAGTGGAAATGATGAAGAAGGCTTCACCTTTATCACTTCCTAACTCAAAAGGTTAAATTAAGGATTACATAGAAGGTAAAGATGATTCAAGATGTAAATACTCTTAACATGAAGTCACAATGTCTTATATTCAAAGATAATAAAAAGTGTGAAACAAACTATAAGAAGGAGAAGAAGGTTCGTTTCTTGTTTTAATGATGATGGTTATTAATTGTTTTCATTTTTTTTTTGGATGAGTGGTAAATTAGTATTAAACCAAAAAAAATTATATACAAGGTCATTAGGGCATACCCTAACCAAAAGAAGTAAATCAAAACATCAAAATAGTCCAAAGACAACAATAAAATCAATTAGTGATCAAAGTTTTAGGATACATTCTATACAAAATCTTACAAATCATAGTCTTTATCTTAAATACTACATCAAAGCACATAAAAGAAGTAGAGTCTAAAATAATTGTGTTTCTTTTCTTCCACAAACTGTAGATGGTGCAACAAAACACCAGTCTTAAAGCCCTGCTTCTCAATTGTGCTCTAGTGTAGTCTTTACAAATCCATTTAATAGCATTAGTCAATGTAGACATCCCCTGTTTCATGTTTAGATAGGACGAACCTTGGTTTGATCCTTGTTATAGATTAATTTGGATTATCTATAAAGAGTTCAAACTTATAAAAGTATATGTGATTGTTCTTAATGTTCATTTGACTAAAGTTATGCAATTATATACGGTTATAATTTGCATATGGATGATTGATAAAACCTGCATGTAAATGGATGATAATAGAGATATTAAGAACTACATAGACTACTAGTGATAACTTACATCAATGCACTAGTATTAAGTTCAAACCTTTTAGTAAATCTCATAGACCCTAATGCATTCTTGAGGGTTGTAATTTGTTGGAGATATCCACTAATCAACTTAAGAATATGTGATTGTAACTTGACCTAAAGCAATTAATTTATTTAGAAAATTTTATTGGTCCAAGTTATAAATTCTCTTAATAATAAAATCATGATATAAAAATAGTGTTCAGGAAGGTCTTATTTAGATGTTCATTTTGTTGGAATCCAACCGCGATCGAATCACGGGCGCAACAGAAAATACAAATTTTTTACAGATTTCGAGCGGATTCTGATAATTAAATAAACTTTAACAAAACACAAAGCAATTTAGAAATTGTACTTTGTTCGCTTTCTGTTGAAAAATCTTTGAAACTTTTTCCGATTGATCAATCACGAGTTGTCAAAGTGAGCCTCTAATGATATCCACAGAGCAATTCTCAAACTATTTTGAGAGAAAGAAGACAAAAAGTGCTAGCTTCTATAAAGTTCTTCCCTTTAAATAGAAAAAATCATGTCTTTTATTAAAATTAAATCTCTTTAATTATAATTAAAATCAAATTCTAATTATAATTAATTTAATTATAATAAAATAAAATATCTCATATTTGATCTCAAAGTTTCTCAAATTTTATAATTAAGTCCAACTTAATTAAATTGATTTTTCTTTAACAAATTGCTCTTTGATGTGTGACCCATTAGGTTCCTAATAAATTGGCAATGCTTATAAATTATAAGTCTAATTCACAATTAGAATTAGATAAATTAAAACTTCTTTTAATTGATCTTTAATTCTTCAATTAAATAATTCATAACCATAAATCATGATTGATATCTAGTAACATGTCATGATTACCCAAATATAAGAAATGTGAAAGTGATTGGCTTAACCTATCCATACATGGCTATAATATATAATTTAATCCTTTCATCATTCAATATTATAATTGGACAGAGTATGGATACAGTGTCTACTCTTATCATCCAATCATGTTCATTCTTGTTAATTAGTAATTGATTTATAATTGAAATTTGAAAACTCCTTTTCAAATTTCAATTTCAAATTTCAATTCACTCTAGCCAAAGAATTCCACAAATCATTACTAATCAAGAATAATAGAATATTCTCTCTAATTACTTTAGAGTGACGAATCCTGTATTGACTTACTCAACTATCTACATATGGTTCATACTGTATCCAATTATTACCGACTAAATTATCCCAGGACGATTCATAAATAGCATCAAAACACAGTATTTCTCATACTAGACATCTTGGTAATCTCAAATCTGATAATCAATTATACAACCATCATTATGAGATAATCAATAGACACAAGTAATATTTCATTCGGAATTCTCATAATCGGGTCAATTCAGTGACTTATTCTCTAATAGTCACTCACACATTAGTTTAAGTATTTCTATACTTTAATTTATGATATCAATTACTTTCTTTTATAAGAAAGAAACATAATGTATGCTAGTTTTACCGTTTCAACAATATTCAGTTTTGATAAAACTACAACTAGGAATATTTAAGAATAATACATAAACATAAATTGAATCTCATAATTATGATCTCATTATAATTTCAATTACACGATTTTATCTTTAATATTAAAAAATAAAATATTAATTAAATTAATACATAAAGATAAATAAAGCCCTTTCATTAATTCAAAATAATGTCATGCATTAATTTGCATCCAATTACTTGGCTGCAAGGGCATAAAGTAACATTTTCATACTTAATATTGCTCATTGTTAGTTAACTTTGTTTATTTTTAATGGGATCTTAATTTGTGTAATAAGATAATATTTTTAATGGGATCTTAATTTGTGCAACAAGATAATTTTAGCATTAGATTTATTTAAAACAACCCTTTTCTCTATTTATTTGGTAATTAATTCCTAACAAGAGAGTTAGATTTAACTTCTTAGATTCCTTCTAATAATAATATTCTGCTCGCTATTATACTATTACAAAAAAAAAGTTGGGAGTACTTACTTAAAATTGATTAGTGTTAGAAACAAAAAGAGCAAATTTATCAATTTAACATAATTTATGTACATCCTAACAGCATCGATCAATCATAGACTATATGTCGCCATCCCTTATTAACCATCTTTGAAATGGAGAGATGCTTTATGAGGTAGTTAGAGAACTTACAGGGACAATTCTCTTAATTGACATTGAACTTCTGTAGACTAAACCTGGAGAATTGTCAGATGCATTTGGTGTATAAAGTTTGCCCCTGTTAGGAAATTTAAGATTCCAATACGAATTAACCAAGGTATCTAGATTTCTTCTAATTAGAGCTTTACATTATTGCCATTAGACCAACTGTAAAAGAATCATGAGAACCTGGGATCAAAGAAATTGAAAACCTTAATACAAGTTGAAATTTTCAACCTGTTGTTATGTCATCTATTGAACCCTTTTTAAAGATTTTGTAAAGGTGAGAGTTTTGAAAAAGAGACCTGCCAATAAATTCTAGAATGGTTTCAAACGTATATCTTTTATAGGCATATACGGTAGTAAGCAGAAAAGATGTATGATTGAGTGTTAGAAATCCTAAGATGCATGTATTGTTTTGCAGAACAAAGATGAGAGTGACTTCAAGATTTCAGATATCATTAATCTTCCATTGAAGGAGTGACTGCTATTGCTTATGAATAGCCAACTGCCAAAATAGTTTTGACAAACCAAAGTTTTTCAGCTTTCAATTTGGTCCAAGAAGAGCAATAAGATTTGGATTGTGGGATCTAGAATATTGTCACTGTGTTGTATAGAGGAATCATTGACCCCTTAACGTTCCAACTTAAATAGTGTCATCTAATAACAACAGGGTTGGAATGGATCCCCTGGAAACTGATCCTTTTCCTACCCCTTTTCATCTTGCTTTCAATACTTGCAACTTCAGTGAATTCATCAGTGGCTTCAAGTAAGTCATTAACAGAAGAATTGCAATTTTCATCCAAGTAATGGTTATTTATCTCTTCCAATTTTTTTCAGGAATTGAAGTATCTTCAGAGGAGATTTGATTTGAATCATCTCTTGCAAGTTTTAAAACCAGTGCAGGTTGGTTTGGATGCAAGTTTAGCAGGCTTAGGTTAAAGATTTGGGGCTGAGTGTTGTTGGTATGGTGTCAGGAGTTTCCAAAAGGGTTTCCAGATCTTGTCAGGTGGGTTTTACAATCGGAACATGATTAGGTGGGTTGAAAATAATGGTACAAATAATATAATCACGAAACGTTGTAGCTACCACATCAAAGCAGGGACGGAGACAATAAGGTGAAGGTACAGACTTGTTGCGAGTTTCCATGGACGAACTACAAAATACTAAAAACAGAAGGAAGAAGCAGAGAGAGTAAAGTTCGAAAAGAAAAAGTTTGTTGCTAGATTAAGAAAAGAAGAAGAGAAAAGACAGCTAGAGAGAGTAAGAGCATCTCTCAACAATTTATTTTGTTTGTTTAGGTAATAAAACTCCACTGTTGAATTTAATTTTCCTTGAAAATCCAAACACAGTTCCATTCAACTCGCTGTCAAAATTTGCATCTATTAGGTAAAACAAAGTACAACAGCACTCTAAAGAACAATTCTAGAAAACAAGAATAGTTAGCTGCTATGGTTTCCACATGCTAATGTGTTCAAGAGTTTATTCGGACTTAAATCCTTTGGATCACCTTCCTTGAATTGCAGTATCAGTACGCCTCCATCTCATTGACTGAGTCATCCCCACGAGTCTTAAGACACAAATCAAGGGGGTTATCACTTCTCATCTGAAGATGGAATCCCAACTCTCAATATAAATATCTGTGCCAACAGTCAATCAAAATGTTCTTGCGTCATCCAAGCATTCAAATTTCATAATGTTTGGATACTTTCCAAAAACAGACAATAATCAATAACTCATTGGTTCAAAAGGATTAGAGAGTGAAAATTTGTCAATGTATATATGTAACGGAAAAAAAAAACAGAGAAGGCGTAAGAAACTAACTTTATTTGGAAGGAGCAGGAAAAGAAAAGAGAAGTAGAGGTACGAGCACACAATGCAAAAAGTGAAGAATATGAAAAACAATAATGGGGGGGTATAAATTTCATCTTTGTTTCCTAATATGATAATATAGGGGTCAATTCAACCTTAAAGATTTACCTCACTGAACAGAGATTTGAGAAGATATATAAAGCTTGGTGTCTACGCCACCACTGATCACACAGTCACCTTTCCACCAGTCAGCACATAGTACCTAAAATAGACGCATACTCGCCAGTATAAACCAACTATTCACTAACTCAATACATAGTTTCAAAGAACATAAAGAGATGCCAAGGATGATATATACCTTGTTTTCATGTGACTCAATAACAGATACAGGCCACTGCAACATAAAATAAAAACAATCAGAATAAGACCTAATTTTCTCTCTTCACCCCATCCCCCTTCCCCTCTCAGCTTGTTTAATTGCATTTTCTATACAGTGTTTGAAGAACATTATATAAATCAATGCTGGTTATTGATGATTCCTAAAATGGATTCTACTTGAATCATTAAAGAGAAGAAGGCATGATACCGCTGTCCTCAGATCCCACAAATTAACTTTTCCATCATAGGATGCAGAGAGTAAATGAAACCAGGATTTGTTGTGCCACTTGCAAGCCGAAATCCAAGAATTGTGAGATGAGAACTGATAAATAGGAGCAGAAGTTCCTGCTTGGACAACAAGATGCATAAGTAATCGAGAGGTATTGGGAGAGGACTAGAGAGAGAATTCATTTCATCCGACAAACCTGGTTTTCGTGGATCCCATACCCTAAGGATGGGATCAGAACCACCACCAGCAATGAGAGCAGAACCTTCGCCTCCTATGTGAAGACAGTTGAGGGCTTTCCCACAAAACTGTATTGAGGGGAAGACAATAAAGAAAGAATTTAGATAGAAGCACCACAAACACTCCTGCAAACAAGCGAGAAAGAGAGAGAGAGAGAGATGGAAGACAGATTATCCTCACTATGCTCAGCAAATCTTTCCCCGTCTCAACATCCCATCTTCTAATAGAATGATCCCATGAAGCAGAATAAATGGTGTCATATTGTGGCCAAAGAACTGATGATACACACTGCGTGTGGCCAACAAGTGTAGACAAAGCCTCTCCCTGAATGCAGTTAACACATTTCAAAAGCCAAAAAGAAAACTGGAACAAGCATACACAATTGGAATTTCTAATTAAAGACAAACAAAATCCTTTCAGATACAATATGAAACTAGTCCATTACAGCCCTTACATACTTCAGGAGTGCCAGAGCCATAGCAATAATCAGGGCACACAGCCCAAGATGATATTTTTTAACAGGTTTTAACCCAAAAAAAAGGTTGAGAACTATTTTATTAAAGGCGGCAGAACACAATTTACTGAAACAAAATTGCACCAGAAGAGAGAAAATGTGCAACACCTCCAGCTGAGACTCAGCTTCATTCTTCATTTTTCTCCTCTTAGTAGAAACTGAATCGCCTTCATCATCAGAGCAATCTACCCGCCACAAATTGACAGTGCAATCCCAAGAACCCGAACAAATCTAGTTTATAATAATGAACAAGGAGAGCTCTTTTAAATCTAATGTGTACCCATTACTTCCCAAAGAAAAGACATGATGAAAAAAGTTGCAGAGAGAAAAACCATGCTTCCAGAAGTTTCTGCTGCAACAGTTTGAACAGATGCATTATGACCACGCAAAACTTTGAAGGCCCTAATCTTTGCAGGATGCTTTGCAGGCTCCTCAGGATCAACCTTTATGTATTTGTTAAGTATTTTTTCATGTGAAAACTAAAAAGTTTTAGTGAATAACTGAAGACTTCCTATTACCTTCCAAAGCATAAGGGTTTGATCTTTTGATGCAGTAGCCAAGGTAACACTATCCATACCTACATATCAGAGCAGAACACATAGCAGAATTAGCAGTTAAAATACATCATAAAGAAACAACTGATTATGGAAGTGACTCAAGCTGTTTAAAGTCCATTATAAATTTTGTAATTGAGCTAAAAGAAAATGATTTTCTTTTCGTCTTTTATACATTAAATCAACCTATTGGCAACCAAAAGAAAGAATAATAGAAACAGATTTCTCCTAATTAGGGCACACGCACACACACATATTACGAAAAGAATCAAAATTTGTGGAAATGATTGTTTTGTTACTTTAGTGTACTAAAACCAAAGTGCATAATGTATTACAGATTCCCTACATCTTCTTTCTCTTGTCTTCTTACATACGTCATTGCAACATCCGGTCACAGTACCTTGCAGCTTCTTTAATTAACTCCACACAATGTGGCTACCATCATAAGTACTAAAAAAAACTAACGTTTATTGTTTGTACCTGTTGGGTTGATTACACTAACAGAAGTAATGGCATCACTATGTCCCTCAAGCATATGGGTGCACAATCCAGCTGCTCTCCATACCCTAATGGTTACAAGAATAAATAAAAGTTGGGTTCTTTGAATAAGACCAATAAACACAAAAAGAGACAAGGAATTGAGTGAATATTCACCTGCCAAAACTGTCATAGGATCCCGTCAAAATTAACCTGCAAAAGAGTACAAATTAGTGTAGTTTCTGCAGCGCATTCAAGTTTCATTAAAATTATGAGATCAAGATGCAGATATAAAGATGATGATTATGGTAAGTTATGTCTCTAATAACATTACCATAATTAAGTCCTTCAAAAAGCAATTCCTTTAATCACTGCCTGATTTTGAATAATCCGGGAATAACTTTCACCATAATGAAAATGGACGAAAGTAAAGAGCAAATAAAAGATGGAACACATTTTTCTTCTCACCAAAAATCCACCTCCACAAAAGTACGTGGATTAATGATCCCTAATTCTATGAGATAAAGGAACAGTCATATGAGAAATATAAGAAGCACTATTCTTTATACAGAGAATTCAAATCAAAAGTAAGCAGCATTCTGATAGACCAAAGGTAACTCAATTCTATGTTAGAAGAAATAAAAAGAAGGCAGGGGAGTAAAAGAGCAGATGGGTAGTCTTGGCTATTAATTTTCTATATTCAGTTAGTTAGTAGTGCTGACAACCAATCATCAGGTTGTCAACTAACCGAATCTGTTAGTAGCTACAGAATCTCAGTATAAATAACAACATAGGAAGAACGAGAGAGACTATCGTGAACTGACATTATGTACGAACTTGAGGTTGGAGGTACTGGACCTCAAAAACCAGTTTGTCAATTGTATTCTTTCCAAAGAATCAATATTAGAATACATATTTTCCATACCTGGACTCTGGATCCTATCACATTCCTTCACCATCCTATTTTTATAATTGATATCATGCTTACGGAAATCATAGAAGCATTAAATGCTAAAGTGAAATGCAAAGTTTAAAAATTAAATTACTTAGAAGGAAACGAAATTTGAAATTACTTGATCACATATCCAATAAAATCAAACACTGGAATCAACAAAAAATGTCGTTTCCTCTGGTCAATTTCAATCAATGAAAAGACATGGTTGAAGTAAGATATAGGAAAAGGCATTGTGAATAAATAAACTATGAGTAAGTAACAAAGACAGTGCTTACCGAGGACAAGAACCATCCACAGCACTAACCCAATCATCATGTAAAGAAGGTTCCTCCTCTTTCCGAGGCGCCACAGCCTTGATGTATTCAATTTCAATTGTCTTCTCCTGCAATAAGTCACAATATTCACGTGAGCCATAACAACAAAAGAAGATAGAATGCATCTAACTCTACAGGAATTATTTTTTCTCACTCAATTATGATCATGCAACCCAAAAGAAAACGCTTAAACATTTTGTTTTACCGCAGAGATGCCCTTGGCAAGAAGGAACTGGTCAAGAGACAAACGAACAAGTTCCCCATCAATAAGAAAATCAAACGGCTCAGATTTCCATTCAGGATTGCCTGCTCTCAAAAACCCAAAAGAGATGAAAACCATAGGTGAGAAAAAGCTAAAATTACATAGCGGAAGATTAAAATCACCGGCTTGTAGGAGGGAATTGACAATGGTGGAGAGGCCAAGGCGAGTGAGATTAGCAGGAATAGCAATAGAAGTAGTTGGGAGCTTGAAGGGAGGCTTTAATTTGGTAACGAATCGAGCTTGAATCCTCCTCTCCTCTAAGTCTCCGTCCATGTCCATTAGCTTCTTCTCGTTTTACATCAACCGTTGGTGTTGAGGTTTAAGGGAAGAAATGAGAAGGGGAGCTTGAAAACAGCGGTAGGGTTTAGGTTATGGGCCTGGTAGTACTGCGAAAGGAAAGTTGGACTTTAGAATGAGAACACCAAAAGTAAGGATGTCTTTGGTTGGGAGTTGTAATAAAACAAAAATTTGGAAATAAAAATATGTTTAATTTGATAGTAATATTTTTTTGGTTTATATGTTTAATTTTATAATAATATTTTTTTGGTTTATTCTTATTACACAATATTAACTTTGTTTTAAAATAATAAATTTTTTAATTACTAAAATAAAAAGATATGAATATATAATATAATTAAAAGAAATTTATACATCAATTTTATATAGTAAGAGTCCACTAAAAATACAAATTATATTAGTTCATTTTAAATAAATACTTAAAGATATTCAAAGTGCAAAAATAATTTAAAATATAATAATAGCATCACTTATAAATGTCAATTATTAGGAACTTTTAGGAAGTGCTTGGTTCATAAATTTGGAAGACATCAGTAGGTTTGGGAATAAAAAACATCAATTGGTTATTTATTATCATTGTATGAACAACATTTTGATATCTAAGTTTTAGGGATTCTCTTATACTTCCAAATATGAGAGGAATGAAAGTCGTTCTTAAGAAAAGTGTAAGTGTTACGGGCGTAACAGATCACACCCGTGAGAGAAGTGTCACAGATAGGAATGACAATAGGTAGAGTTCAGTTCGGGTATTACTTTACCCGTTTCCATATATATTTTTTATGACTAAATCCATTATCCATTTAGAATCCATTAGTTTTTATGATTTACTGCCTATATCCAAATTCATCGGATTATTCGAGTTTTTAGATATTTATTAGGTTGTATAGCATATAAAAATATAACTTTTAAATAGAAAATATAAAGAGCAAATTTTTTGAAACGCTCCAAATCAATATTACTTTAATAATAATAAGTCAAAATTTTGATTTATATGTCTTAGAAAAAAGCATAAAATTGGAATAATAAAAATTATATTATCTAGTACAAAGACAACATATATTTTTCACAATCAAGAATTGGAACAAAGACAGAAATTTCCAAACCTTCGAATTATTTTTGTATAAACTCAACAATATTCAAAACTCCATTTTCATATCATCTGTATTATTATCATCCTATAAGAAAATAAAATATGATTAAAAAGGTGAGGACTGAGAAGCAAAGTAACGATTTTAAAGCTGTTTCTTCTCAGAAAATAATATATTTGAATTATATTTAACCATAAATATTAAAAAAAAACAGAAAAATAGAGTTAATAAAAACGGGTAGGGTATGAGTATCCATTAGTTCGAGTTATCACCAGAACCATATCCAAATCTATATCCACATCCATTTTTTAGCATCCATTTAAAATCTATTTTTTAGCCTCCATGTCTATTTTTTGAGGTCTGGTAGTGTAGATATTAATCAGGTTGAAAACCTACTGCCATCCCTAGTCACAAACGTGACACAGATCGTGACAGGTTGTCATGGCTTATTTATGCTTTTTTTGTTTTTTGTTTTTAGTAAAATCATATAATTAATTAGAATATATTAAATTAAATATAATTAATTAATTAGAATATATTAAATTTTGATATAAAAATTTAGAAAAAATTTTAGCAAAAAATATAATTAATTAAATATCATTAATTAGAAT
>JANIPM010000006.1:39390003-39406910 GCA_027478405.1 Erythroxylum cassinoides
CTCGTCCTTTAGACCTGACTAAGTCACCTAAATTTCTCGTTTAATGTCAATTTACAAATTCACAAATCTAAGAAAGTTCGGGGTCTAACAGTTTAGGCCTTACATATACAAGATATATGTTAAATGAGTAGCAACACATAACATTCTGGGTTGGAAAGAGAAAGATAGTTTCACTTTTAGTTAAGAAAAAGCTTTTGAATTTATCATTTTGCATTTATTTTACATTTATTAAGAGGGTGTCTCTCTAAAGTTTTGAGCGCTTGTTCTTGCTCTTCTTTGATCTTAAGCTTAGTCGCACTAATTAAGAGAGCTTCTCTCTAAAGTTTGACTTGCATGTTCTTGTTATTCTCCAATCCTAAGCTTAGCCTTCCTCCCCATCACCTTTTTGAGTTGCCTCCTTCTCTATATTGTTTTAATGTATCCTCTCTTTTCTTACAACTCTTGTCTTACCTTCTACTTTGGTTTATTTTTAACCTGTTCTAATGTCATCTCCTTTCTTCCTACTTTAGTGTCCTTATCTTGTTAGGACCTTTTTTCTTATTATTTCTTTTTCTCTCCTATTTCTTTGATCCTTGCTTGAGCTTCTCTAGTTCTAATTCTTAGTTCTCGTCTTCCCTTTCCCTTTCTCACTCTTTTCTATTTCCTCTTCTAAAACATTTTTAAAATAGTTTTTATTAACCTATTATTTTTTTTACATATTTAAGCAATATGATAAACCCTGTGCCATTGACTTTTGAAGCCTTTCCTCCTCTAATCCTTGGTCACCCATCTCAACTAATTAGCCAAAAAAAATTTATTTCTATCAAAACAACACCATCACCCTCTACCTTGCTTGTTGGACCTATCATTATTGCTTCCTCTAACCCTTTAACAACTAAACTTTCTTAGCGTCAGGTTTTAGGAGATTCTTCTAAGATTTTAAATGGAAGCAGTAGTGGCTCCTCCAATCAAAGTTCTGAAAGATGGTGCCTCTAAATAGGAAAAGAAATTAGTGGGTCTTTTTTACACAAGAGTCCAAAATTTCGTGTGATGAACTCATAGGCTCGCCATCATTAGAAGAAACTTAACTTAAAGAAAGTCCTAGTAAATGGGGATAACCTCTTTCTCTTTAGGAATCAAAAGCAAGCATTCAAAGAATTTTAGAAGTAGGTCTTTGGCATTTCAACAATAAGTCATTATTTCTGTAAAAATGGAAGTAAGGCTTTTAGCTTCAAAATCTCAAATAGAAACAAATTCCCTTCAAAGTAACATTCATAATAAGACATTGGAACATTGGACTACTAAGGGGCTGAATCACTTGGCAAGTTATGTTGGAAAGCCTATATACACGGATGAAGCTACTATGGAAATGAAAAAATTGAGTTGTGCAAGAATATGTGTTATAGTTAATACAAAACAAGACTTACTAAAGATATCCCCAATTCAGATAATAATGAAAAAAACAACTTAAACTCCGTATCCTACTCTCAAAACAGGTTGCTCTTAATAGCTTCTTTGGAGAAAATTAATCATTTTGTTAGTCCCCTAATTGATCAACAAGATAAGCAACACTAAGAAACTTACATAACATGTAATTACTTCACACTTGCTACCAGGAGAAATTTAAATAGGAGACATAGTGGTACTAACTCTACATCCACCCCTTTTTTTATGTCAATATTCTCATAAAATGTTAAAAGGCTTAACAGACTAATAAAAAGCAAGTTTTTGCATGATTACTTATGATAAGTGATGATTTATTCATATTTTTTAGTCTCATATTTAGTGCATTTTGCTTATTTATTTAAGTATTTTATTGAATTTGGTACTTAATTTGTTTATATTTTGTTTCTAGGTCTAATTCACTCATTCGGAGCAAAAAAAGAATGAATTTGAAGTATTATCAAGCGATTTGGAGTTGTGATTGATTTATGGAGTGGATGATAGTGTACATGGCCATGTTGGAGAGTTTAGAGGTGTGTTGAATGATTTTTGTAGAACTTGCCCATATTGGCTGGTAATATGCAATTTAGAGTTGTGATTGATTTATGCAGTGGATGACAGTGTACATGGCTATGTTGGAGAGTTTGGAGGCGTGTTGCATGATTTTTGTGGAACATGCCCATATTGGCTAGTAACATGCCCATGTTGAGTTATGAGAAGGCAATTTTGATAATACATGCCTATGTATGTGCACATATTGGTTCCAAAAAGTATCAAATATTTATTTAAAGAACACAACCATCAACATACCTATATTGATACCCATGTATCTCCCAAAATTTGAATTTCAAATTTAAAAAGATAAAATTGAGTGGCATAAAAAATGAGAGGCTCAAGGAAATATAATTGGAAACCTTAAGAGTGGCAAAAAGCATGAGGAAAAACTAAAGAAATCCCTCTGGAGTGAATTTTCAGTAACCTAGAGTGAATTTTTTTAGAGAATTTAGGGATCATGTCATCCTTAGTTACTAGTATGTTAATTCAAATGTGATTTTATGCAAACGAGACTAAGAAATCCTCTATATAGTTACATGAAAACCTACAAATTGGTCGGCACAAATCTTTTAAATTAGGATTAAATCTAATAGTGAAATTCATAAATCAATTAATGTGATTCTAGGGTTTTTATTTAGAAAGAGATTTCAATTAATTAACCTAAGATTAGGTGTTAATACTCATGAGAAAGATATTAACATAATTAAGTATCCATGGTCTAATGGACTTCAGATTAAAATGATTAGTGAAATCATGGTTGCATAAGAAGTCTTACGGAGGATTCAGATTCCAGATAATGTTGTTGTATTGGTTGATTCTTCACACTTTTTCCATTCCAATTTATTTTTTATGTTGTCATGTTTCTAGTTTATTTTTTTATTTTAAATTTGATTAATCAATATCAATTCAATTTTTTGTTAGATAATAAAAAGAGCTATTACTTGTAATCATAGTCTCTATAGGATCAACACTCGGTTCTCAAAGTCCTACACTATAGAAGATAGGTGCACTTATTTGGATAATCTATAGGGTACATGAATCGATATACATACAAACATCATATGAGTCCACTAACTTTCTAGATATCAAACCAATTCTTATCGGCCTCCTAGAAACAAAATGTAAAGAAGATAATGTAAAAACTTGAATTTCTTGAGGAAGAATTGACTTATTTTCTCCAATCATCAATAAGTATTGTAAAGGAGAATAATGTTCTCTAAGTCACTTTTATTTATACTTTTAATCTTTGTTTCAGAGAACCCTTTTTTTTTGTATAAGATAAAGGAAATCTATTCCACCACCCTATATCATTCTTGGTGACTTAGTTAACATAGTTCTTCCTTCTAAAATGGAAGGAAAATTTTTCTTTAAGAATTATTATGATGAATTCTATAATTGTATAAGAAATCTTTCTAGTTTTTGGTTTAAATATAGTGATACTTCTATACCTATAATAACAAGAAAAATGGGAGCTAGTTTTTTAAGGGAAAAACTTGATAGAGCCTTGGTTAATGCATAATGGCCCACAAGCTTCCCTGAAAACAAGACATCTTTTTAACATCCTATTGTTTTTAGATCACACCCTTATTGCAGTTTAGAACCTCAACTCAAATTGTAAGAGTGATATGTGTGTCTTATAATGCAAGCACACAGTGTTGTTATATCTAAACCCAGCGAGTACAGGTTGCTCCCACAAGTTCTTGTTGCTAATTACTAACTATTCATAAACTTAATTATCTAGACTGATAGTTACAATTAGATGAAAGGAAACAAATAGACAATTCAAAATACAAAAAATAAAGCAATAATCATGAAGAAAGCAATCTATAAATAATCTAAATTTAAGTGAGACATCTTATAGGACCTCATTATGTTTTAACTTTATCCTGATTTTATGAACAACTTTAGTTTATCAGACCAACAATAATTCCTAATTTATAAGTTGTACTTTCTTTCGAGTAACACAATCTATTCTTAGATCTAATCATTTGAAATCTCTTTTTAGCCAAGACAACCTAAAAATGCATTAATTTGATTTACAAATTCTTGTGATAGGTTTTACGCTAACATAGAAAGATTACGAGTCCTCTCTTAAGTGACTCACCTATCCCTTACTACCTTTGTTATAATATAATCGTACATATCATCTCTCAATCCTAATGTATGAATTAAATAATTCAACCTTTATCTTTCTTTCCTTTAGTTCTATCAATTATAAGAATATGGATAAATCTTAAGAGAATTAAATAATTCATTAAATCGAGACTATAACTCAATTTTTTTCATGCATCCTTGTTAGCTCGACACAATATCAATATGATTTTTGAATTGACAGACAATAGTGGGAATGTTTTCTCAAATCATTAAGAGATGACCAAGTATATTCAGAAGTATTTCCAACCGAGGGGTTATAATGTGAAAGATGTGTTGATAGCTACTCTCACTCAAGAACAACAAGATACGTTGATAGCCCCTTCACATCACAAGATGTCAAGGATATGCCATTCAGTCTCCATGCTTTGAAATCACCAAGTTAGGATGGATTTACTGTTGGGTTTTTAAAAAAACTTGGGAGATAACTAGTTCTCTCTTCACGAATAGAGTCTTAGAATTTTTCTCTTCGAGTCAGATGCTAAAGGAAGTTAATCATACTTACATTTGCCTCATCCCTAAGAAGAGAAATCTTTCCCTTATTGTTGATTTGTATCCTATATCTTGTTATACTGCAGTCTATAAGACAATCGCGAATCTGCTTGCATCAACACTGAAAGTCATCTTGACAATGATAATCAGCATGGTTTGAGGAGCTTTCTTGCCTAAGAGTAACATAAAGGGCAACATTCTGATTTTACAAGAGCTATTGAGGAAGTATCAAACTGGTAAACCTATTAACAGTTGTATGCTAAAGATTGATTTATATAAAGCCTATGATATTGTCAGTTGGTCTTGTTTGTAAGATTTTCTGGAAGCAATCAGATTGCTGATTCAATTCCAAAACTGGATTCTCCAATGTATTCAATCAATGTCCCTTAGTACATTATTGAATGGGGTTCCTATATGTCCGTTTCATAATACTAGAGGGATATGGTAAGAGGATCCACTATCCCTTACCTATTTTCTTTAGTTATGTAAGGTTTGTCTGTTAGACATGATAATGATCTGTATACATGTCTATTATAGAAAATAAATGCGGAATATTATTACGTACCTCCTGCCATTGATGTTGAGAGATCTTGAAGAAATGTGAGAAGGGTTCTTCTAAGCTTTAACAAAACGCAAATGATGGTGTATGCCAAAAAATTATTTGTTAAGCCTAGGGACCCAAACCTTATATTTGCCTTGTTGTCTTCCATCAAAACAACCAAAAGGCACGATGGTTCAAGTGAAAAGGTATGACCGCTCAAAGCAACAGACACGACCCAGACAAAGAAAACTAACGGCTAACATTGTCTTGTCTCATAACAAAGTTGGTGGAGTGAAATGGTATGTTTCGGTTTCACCATGATACTTCTTCTATGTAAGGCTGACCTTCGTTCCATTCAGATGTTGATGAACATAATGTAGAATTTTTTAAAGTGGTCTAGTTTGGAAATAAATGCACAGAAAAGTAGACTATATGTGTCTTCAAACATCAGGGAACCTGCACAACTTAATCGACTAGTAGGATTTGCATTGCACTCTATCCCTTTCACCTATCTGGGCGTCCCAATAAAGTCTAGTAGACCTAAGTATTCTGCCTTCATTCCCTTGATTAAGAAATTCAAAGGAAGAGTTAATGCATGGCATCATAAATTTTTATCAATAGCAAGAAGATTAACTCTCATATGATCAATTCTGAATAATATGCATCTTCATTGGTTGGCACATTTAGTTCTTCCTAAAAGGGTCATAAAGGAGATGGAGCATATACTAAAAGCATTTTTATGGTTTGGCAACACTAAGAATGGAAAGCAAACAAAGGTGAAATTGTGTGATCTAATGCTGCCACCAGACCTAGGGGATTTAAGATTATTCCTATCATTCAAATACCGAACGTCTTACTTTTCTAAAGGATATAGCTCCTCTTTATTGATGAAATAGCCTTATGGATAAAATGGATAAATGCCTATGATCTTCATAATCGAATTTTCTGGCATCTCCAACAGTCCAGGGATTTTTCATGGATCTTTAATCACTTGCGATACTTGGTATTTCCATATATCAAATATCAGGTGTGGGATGGAAAGGATGATATAGTTTGGCATGATCATTAGACCAATTTTAGCCCTCTTAGTCAACGACCTAAGCTATCTCTACTTAGACTATGCATTTCAAATGATGCTAGGGTATTGATGCTTCTTCAAAATGGTGAATGGGATGGAACATTTCGAGACTTTACTCAACTGGCAACATACTTACCAAACATTGATGCACATTTGAGGAAGGATCGATTAGTCAGGAAGCCCCATCCCAGTGGAGTATTCAATAATGTTTCTTGTCATAGGTTACTAATTACAGCAGTGGAAAGAGTAACCTGGGCAGATGTTATAAAAGCTACGATATTCACATGATTGGTGACAAAGAATCAACTTCACACAAAAGATCACTAGCTTGGAGGTTTTAAGCCCCTTTGTGTACTTTGAAAGTAAATGAATAAGAGCTAAAACCATCTCTTTTTTGAATGTCACTACAGTAAAGACATCTGGAGCATAATTATAGTAATGTTGCAACTACTGCGCTACAAATTTGAATGGATGGACATGTTGAATTTAATCATAAATTGTGCAAAACTTGGTCAACGAAATGGCATCATAATCAAGATTGCTTTTCATATTATGATTTATTCAATACGGAGGGAACGCAATTGAAGAATTTATAAGGGTATGGAAACGAGTAGTCCGCAATTGGCAGAGAATATTGCGAATCGGGTCTGAGTGGCCTTTACTGCCAATAACAAAAACATGTTGGTTGGCCATAAGGTGAGAAGGATTTGGCCACTATAATGCTTTCTTTTGTAGACTCTAGTTAGTTACGCGGTGTCATAGTTTAAATAGACTGTAAGTTATAGATAGAAGATTTTTCTATATACAAAGCTATGTAGTAACTTTCACTAAGGTAATATAATATTAAATTTTAATTTTCGAAAAATGTCAATTCAATATATTACATCCTATGAGTTATCCCACCTAAATATATATCCTAATTAGTTCATGAATAAATAAGAAATAAAAAATTTTGTATTGTCTCAAATAACCTATAAATGAGAGTCTTCCTCCCCACCCTGACAACCACTAATTGAAATCTTTGGTCCCCACTTCCCGATAGCCAACATCTAGCTTCCAACATCCACCACAAAAACCTTCTAGATATATAGAAACTAAGCTTACCCATAATAAATCTAGATAAACCTAAGAGAGAGACAACAATAAACTTTAAAACCTATCCATTATAACCCCACCTAAACCTATATAATACCATAGAGTTCCCTCCTGTAAGGAGATGTAACACACCGCTACTATAAAGCATATACCTGAACATCCATAAGATATTCGAGAACATACCTTATGAGAATGGCATGTTAGAGCAACCACATTATCACAGTCAAGGCATCATACATAACAAAAATGTTTTAAAGATCGATTCTTCCCATTTCATTCACAAACAAAAACATTCATTGGGTTATTACACTCATGATTCACGTATATATACAATATATAACATGTAAGAGCTCACAACTCTATACATTATATAAAACATGAAATGGAATGCTGCACCAAAATATTCTAACTAGACTCTTCAATATTAGCTGACCAGACCTTTGATCCATTCTTGTTTCCAAAATTGACAATACTAGACTGCTACTAGATTGCCTTACAGTTATGTCTCCTCAGTACCTAAAAATTAATGTTGCACTTTTGATGAGTTTTGAGAACCTAATGAGTGAATCATTATCGATGTGCTCACTTAAAACAGAACATAAACATCACAAGTATATAACACAATTCGATCAGCATCTCACATTATCCCAATTTTGTAGAGTCATCACATTTCAATAAGTTCAACATGAATACCAGCACTTCACATCATCATTTCAAAATAATCAAATCATTAATCTTAATCATTCATATGATACGTGTCAATTTATAAATGTGAAATGTACGTGTGATTCCACTTTCATTTTTACTTTGTTATGACCGAGCACCTATTTACTGTCCCGTATCCGGTGCAGATACCTGGCTCATTTCATATATTGTCTCGTTCTCATTGTGGATATCAAGCTCATTAATAACTGAGCCTGAAGCTCTTTGTACACATTTATGAGCTTTATGCTCGTTTTCACTTAGGTCACTTCAGCCACAACTCCTTTATCTTATCATGCATAATAATGTAATAAAAAGCATCAAATCACATATTATGCTATTAATAACTTTCATTCAATGTGCACAATCATTATCTTATTCATCATATCTGAGTCTCACATTCAACATTTAGTTGAGTACACATTTTTTCGTTTTCACATAAAATTAAGAAACACTTCTAATACAATCCCGAATATCGAACTCTTCAGACCATCAATGTTCGAAATTATTAATATCACCATCATGTTAATAACAATTCAATATTTGAAAGTTAATCAAAGCAATTTAAACATAGTGAGAAAACATCTAAGTTAACTCACTACACATATAATTCAAACAGAAACACACATATAATTGAGTTTACGTACACATCTAAGTTGACTCACAGTATGCTCTAGAATAGCTAATACCTTGATGATCAAGCAATGTCTGGACACAGTTGGTCAATTTGTGCTTCTATTGTCATGCAATACACACATAATTCACGTATTACTAAATTGATCAATCATATGACCATTCAATCATACACAAGTTTACATATATCATGTTTAATGCATGGTCAATTGACTTTTCCAGGTATGTATCCTTATTTACAAATCTTGATCATTATACATCATATCTTGTACATAACTTATTGGCAATTAGATTTATGCCTTAAGTAAACTTGATTACTCTAGATTCATCAATCTTTCATTCACCAATATTTTTTTAGCATTTTATATTCTCTCAATTTCCCAATTCTCATTCATTCATACCTAATTCACA
The DNA here is from genome assembly GCA_027478405.1 of Erythroxylum cassinoides. Taxonomy (NCBI): domain Eukaryota; kingdom Viridiplantae; phylum Streptophyta; class Magnoliopsida; order Malpighiales; family Erythroxylaceae; genus Erythroxylum; species Erythroxylum cassinoides. The sequence goes on from JANIPM010000006.1 coordinate 39,399,084, forward strand.
TTTCTCACATCCTTTGGATCACATTTGCATCTATAAGAACACCTTCATTCCTTTAACAACTTACAAATTTTAGATTTAGATATCCATTATTTAAGTTATAACCTTAATTAACAACATAAACTTATCAAATCCTGAACCAATTTATCCAACAATAATCTAGGTTCATTTCAAGCCTTAATCAAATCCAAATATGCAAAGGTAAAGTAACTTATCCTTAGTTGGTTTAACAATCACACAAAACAAAAATTTTTCTATTTAAGAGCATTTCCCATGATAATGGGGTACCTTTCCACGATCGTGAAAAGACAAAGCAGAAAGTTTTCTCAATTCATTACATTGCCCATGATTGTGGGAAGGAGCTCACGCAACTTCCACAATCGTAGGTTCAACACCTTCATGATAGTCCATCAATTATACCTTAAAAATACTTCAATTCCTCATCAATTGATCTCTAGTTCCAATTCAAAACCATTTAATTGGCAACTTATAAACAATTTATCTTTTATGCATTAAAACTAAACATAAACTTTCATTCCTTATCATACATGAAATCCTAACTCTTTCCCCATTTCAAGAATACTACACTAGCACCTTTTTTCAGCATAAATTCACCTTCAATATACTTCAATTCTCAATCTAATTCATCCTTAAAACAACTTATAACCTATTCCAAGTATCAAAAACAAAAACAATTCATTCATCAAATTTCCAGCACACTTAATCATCAATTATATATACAGTCCAACCTAATTCATCCCCAATCAGTCATCATAAATGTTATGCTCACATATGTCTCAATAGAGAAATCAATTACTTACTTGTTTAGCTCAAAGTCTCCTCAATTAACAAGCTAACCAAGCCTTCCAAGCATTGAAGCATACACCAAGAAGAAGATGGAAATAAAAAGCGTTTTTAATCATAAGATGAAGGCTGAAAAATTTTATCAAAATTCAAGGTTGTAAGGGTTGTGTATGGGTGTCGATAATGAGAGAAGGAGGAGGAGATAGCATGTAGCAAGAACAAAAGAAAAGATGGTCGTCCATGTGTGTGTGTGTCGTTGTTGTATATATGTGGCAAGGATTGGGTCACTTGGCAAGACACTTTTCAAGTAAAGAGATAGGTTATGAGTCCTCTTCCTAAACCACAAATTGTCACTCAATAACTATGTAACACCCCATATTAGGGGTTAGAAACTTTAGGACTTTCCAGTACATCATATGCTTTGCATAATTAAGTACTCGCTGATATGTGCATATGAATTTTGACTTATACAAATAATTGTATATGCATTCATGACATTTTTTGGGTATAATTGGTTTCTAATTGCAATTAAAATGTGAATTGTGGATTATTTGTGTTAAAAATTTATTTGGAGACTATTAGTATTATTTCAAAATTTTTGGTGAATTTTAGGAAATTTATGAAAATTTTGGGTATTTTTGGACTAGGAAAAATAAGAGACAAATAGAAGAGTGACAATTGTATTAGAAATTAATTGACAAATGGACAAATTATGGAGTGATAAATGGAATTCTAGCTATGAGACAAATGGTAGCGTACCTAGTGGACAAGTGGAAGACATGCAATAGAGACATGTGTTAAAGCACTAATGAAACACCTAGGCATTAAAAAAATAAAATATGTTTCTGCAGCTTTTTCCCTTTGGTTTCACTGAACCCATCTTCACCATCTTCCTTCTTGTTTCCTCTCCCCATTTCTGGAAATTTTCTGAAGTATAAACCAAGTAAGCAATGCTTTAAGTTTTATGATAGTGTAAACGATTTCTGTTGAGGTTTTAATGTTTGTAACTGAATGCATGCATGAATGGTGTATATTTTCATGCTTGGGGAGTACTGTATATGTAAATGGTTTTGATGCACGTGTGGGTGGTGAAACAAGAAGCAAATATGGTGATTGATTAACAAGATGAAGGATTATAGTCATTGGAATATGATATATATAGTATGTTACTGATCATACATATGTATTTAGGGCATAACTTGATCTGTGAATATCCAAATTGGATGGAGTTTGATTTATAGTAAACTAGAGACATAGAAATACATTTTTCATGAAATAATGGAATTCAAATTATGCCCTTAAAATTCTAGAAATTTGGCTTGAAGTTGAAATTGGTGTTCTGTCAAGGTATGAAAATAGTCTGCAGATTTTTTATTATAACTTGAATGATACCGAACCAAAATGCATGAAATTGGTGTCATTGAACACTTAAGACATTTTGGAACATTTGTTTAGTAGAAGGTATTGCCTAAATACCTCATTGTGTAGGTCAAAATGGTCATACAAATCTGACCCGAAATCTACTTAAGATAAAAATATGAAAAATTGATAGGTTTATGATTGATTTTATGAAGATGAAGAGGTTTAAGAAAAGTGATTAGAGTTTGATGATTTTATGAAAAAAAAAAAGGTTTTGAATGAATACATAATGGTGACGTGTTTGTGCTAAAGTGATCTAGAAAAAATTGAAATGAAATTGGTGTAAAAATGGAAGTGAGTTTCGGATGAAAGCCTAGAAGCTATTAAAAGGTTATTATTTTTATTGAACATGCTTCGGTATTTTGCATATATTTTTATCTTTAGATTTCCAAATGAGTTGATTCTTAATTCATATCAAAACTGAGACATATTTATAAAACTTTCTTGAAGAATTTGAATTTTTATTATGTCTCTAAGACTTTCAAAAGTGGCATGAAATTGAGTCTTATCTTAGGTTGTAGCACTGCAAGGGACAAAAATCATGTCCTATGGTTATTGAATAAAAGTTATTGATGTAGGATGAATTAGATTAAAGTGTCTTCACCAAATTATAGCTTATTATCTTAGCTTTAAATTGGTATAAAGTTTCTAATTTTTGGATATTAGAATTGAGAGTTATAAGGTGTACACCTTGGAGGCATGATCTGTATTAGCCAAAATTTTAAATGTACATAGTCTGTTGCATTTTGAGCATAAATCATGGAATAATAAACCAAATTGAATGATCTTGGTATCAATAGAGACTTAAGACACTAAGGAACAACTGTCTAGAAGGGAGTGTTACAGAAATACATCATTATCTTGATCTTTTGGATTGTTCAAACTTGACCCGAATGAGGTGCTTCCAGCAAAAGCTGGAATAGTAATTGAATGTATGAATTTTGGAACTTTTGAAGTACAATTGATGTTTACATCAGTTTAGTAAGAAAATATACCCGAGAATTTGTCATGAACATGCATTATTCAGTATACCTAACTGAATTCTTAAATACCCGAGAATTTGTTAAATGTTATAGAGGAACGTATAGAGCGACCACTTTCAGATATTGTTGGGACTTCAAGGCAATAAGCAAACGGGAGCGATTGTGAGTAACCTAAGATGGTCTCACCTTTTCTGTTTTGTTTATTACTGAATTGAATTTGATATTGATGAATGTGTACTGATTCCAGAGATGAAGGTCCGAGGTATTGATTGATGAATGTGATATTGAAGTGCTACTTGTATGCGAATATGATTGACTACTTGCTTTGCATGAAATGTCTGAAATGACTTTGTTTTGTTTTAAAACTATTGAGTACTAGTTATGGGTAAATAAGCATGCCTAGAAGGGTCTGCAGCTGCTCCTGTGACACTTCAGTGTCGAGACTTCAGTTTCTCCTGGACACTTTAGTGTCGAGACTTCAGTCTCTCCTATATAAGTCCGGTTACTCGCCTTTGTAAATGAATTTGTAGTCTTCTGATTTTGTAATCTGATATATGTTTGACTCTAAGATAAACAAAAATTGTATTATGATTCTGAAGGGTTTATACCCTCTTGTGATATTCAGTTCTGATAAGTATAAAAATTTGTTTTGAAATGCATTATGTCTGATTTAATGTTAGGCAATCTTTTAATGTATGCTTATGCTATTATATGATTCCGTATGATGAGTTGTCACTTCATGTATAGATTCGTTATTACTCACTAAGCTATATGCTTAGCACGGTGGATTTGCCCCGTGTAGGTTCAGAGTGAAGATTATAAAGATTGGGATAAGTCAACCGCAATGGCCAATAGAGCTTGAGTCTTATTTTGAGAAAAATACATTTTGAGTTTGTTTTGGGCTTGTATCTAATGTGTATGACTTTTCAATTTGTTTGAAGGTTTGTAATAACCTTAATACATATTGGTCTTTGAATTTATGGTATGTAATATGATAGGCACATTATGAATGATATGTTATGTGCTATATGGTTGCTTTAAGATTCTGAAATGCATGTATGAAATGTTCCGTCTCGCTTAGATTTGTCTCGGTTTTGTATATATGTTTTGTTATTTGCTTGGCACACCCGTATCCTCCCAGAGGGTATTAGGGCGTCACAGTTCTAATGGTAGTGGATTCGTTAATTAAAGAATTACAGCCTAAAACATTTATTAGCCATGTTGAAAGGATAGACATTATAAATAAGGCCCTGTTAGCATAAGATCATATTACGTATATACATATGTTTGGTATTTTGCTTTTATTATTTTTAACACTTTTGAATTCAATTAAAGATATGTTTTGCTTATTTGTTAGTTGTCACATTATGTTGTGTACACACATTGTTTTATTGTGATGAAAAATTACGTTTTATGAAAACATTAAAGTTGAGAATTATAGTGTTTCTCAATTACAGTTATTTTGAATTGAGTTGACTGTGTGATATATAAAAGGAATTATGTCGTTAACTAACTTGTGACTGCCATGATCCCACCATTTTCATTCATTCAAGTTTGATGACTTGATAGATTCAGTACATGGTGCGCACTTATATTGTTACATCATAAGTCGTAACATGGGTCAAGTGAGAGATTGTTAGTTTAATTTAATAATCATAAAGGTGTGACGCATATTACTTGGGTTGATTTTAATATAAGGTGGGCCCAAGATAATGGTTGTTGGGCTTGTAGAGAATATTAGAATCACTAGGGCTTTATTATAAATAAAAGAACCCTTTCCTTAGCCTTCACAAAAGTGAACAGTTACCAAAGAAACCTATGTTCTTGCACGATTGGAGAAGAATGAAGAAAAGTAGAAGTAGAGAGTAGCTAAAGTTCTTTCTGTAAAGAAGGTGTTTGTGATCAGAAAGGGATCACATATATTAAGCATAGACCAATGTTAGTATTTCTTTCTCTCTCTTATAACATGAATCTTAATTAAATGGGTTGAATTAATTGTGTTACAGCAGGACTTCCAGTGGGTTGTACTCCTATTTTAGAGATTTCAGATAGTTTAACCACAAACTGTGTTTCCTTCAATTCTAGGCTGAGAATGTTGGACTTGTCAAATAGTGTTTGTCAACAATAAGAAGTGAAGAACAAGTTTCCAACTATATAAGACATCGTTACTGTAAGAAATGTTTAAACATGACATGACAAGATTAACAGCTTTAGACAACATAATTTGACACAAACATCAATCTTTTCAAACCTTAATCACATTCATATGGTTGCTTTGTACATTAAGCAATTAAACATGATAAATCCTTGTTGTTTGCAATATTATAAGTAGAAATTATTGCATTGCAGGAATCCTAGAACATCTTTCCAGTTTCCAACGCTTTTAAATTTTTCCCTCGCTCAATTATTAATATCATCTCTTGTCTAAGTCTAGTCTCTCCTAATGAGAACTAAGTATTCTCTTTTTTTATGTTACATATATTAGTATAGGAATGGTGCCTACGAATAGAACTTGTAGGTCTTGGCATCAAGTATGATTTGTCTGAGACCTCCTATTGGTGAAATCACCATCAAGAGAATGCCTAAAACGATGCAAATCTGCAGTTGGTTAAAACCACACGTGTAAGGTTTAAGAGAAATCAAATGGAGAGCATGCACAAAAGAGAATTAAAAAAAGCAATGGTGTTTAGAAGTTAGAACAACAAACCCAATTAGTCCACCAGGATAAGCTGAATTTCCTTGGTTTACAGATGGCAAGCCACATTATGCAAGGAAGCTGAAGAACAAAACAAAACATGCCCGAGTCAGGCATAAGACTAGTACAAGATGTTCTTCTTAACATGACAATTCTCAGATGGTTAACATAAAGCAGAGTAAGTTACTTACATAGTATGTTGTTGGGGCGTAAGCCAATCCACCAAAAAATCCAAGAAGGCCACCGAAGAAGGGGAAGGTAATGCCAACAAACATTGTCAATGCTGTAATTATAGGACAGAAACATAAGTTCCAGACTCGTCAATGGTTGCAATGACATGTTGAACTCTACAGTCTACTTACCAACATAAATATTACGGACAAAGAAACGGAGCAGTGTAGTGGGCTTGAAGTTCAACTTCTTCACTAACACAGTTTCTATCATGTCAAACACAGGCATTGAATACATCTGCAACACAGAAAAAATTGGAACTTAGATGGTGAATCTGAAGAGGAAAAGTGCAACCATCATATCAAAAGAGTTGGACATATACTTACTTGGTAGCCTCCAATAACATGGATCACAACGAACATGTTAGCCATTGCAATAAGCCAGGTAGGCTTTTCGAGAGAGATAAGGATGTTATCTTGGACTGAATTACCGTACATCCAGTAGCCAATTATAGCAACAGGGAAATAGCACAAGGCCACAATTATGTAGGCTATAACAACTCCTTTCCACATTGGTCCTTTTGATGGTTTCTCAGGTGTGGATGGGATTGTTGCTTGAATCTCCAAAACTACATTGTGACCAGCATAAGCGAAAGCCACTTCTCCCATACCATTAAAGAAGTTGAAGACAGTTCCTGCAGTTGACTGAGCTTTGTATCCATATTGCACATCTGGTTGAACACCCTTGTGGATTGAGGCTGACCAAGCAATGGTTGAGTAACTACATCGCAATCAATGCATACATTTAGAGTCAATTATGGCTCCAAAGTCACAAACTTTAGCTTAAGATTGGAACGGTGGTATTGTGTAGTTAACCTTAGGGACATGACTGCAGCTGCCAGAGAGACACCGGCGATGGAGTTGAAGTTGGGGAGGTGGGAGAGGACAAAGTGAACAGAGGCAAAGATCATTATGAAAAATGATAACTTAATGTCTTTGCAGTCCTTGCACACCAGGTCATGGAACTTCTTCAATGACTGACCTCCGGTCACCATATAAATAATACCGACACTAACTTCAACAATGAGTTGTTGAGGCACCACGATGTAAAGCCCGAGTTTTTCACCAAATGCATGTTGACCCAATTCATGATACCTATCAAATCGCTTCCCAGGCACCACTTCATGCATCTCAACCATTTGCCACAGAGTGTACAACGTGATAATCCATGACAGAACTAACGCAACCACTCCAGGACCCCTGAAGTAAAAATATTTTCACATTAAGAATAGGGTTTATATTACCTTAAGCACATACATTATATGAGAGGGAACATACCATCCAAGTTGTGCCAAGGCATACGGGAGACTGAGGACGCCAGCTCCAACCATGGAAGTGACATTGTGGAAAGCTGAATACCACCATTTTGCATCCCTTGAAGAAGTAATAGGTAGCCAGTCATCAATTGCCTTCTGCCTCGCTGCTTCATCATCAATCGGCTGCTTCACCATACAACAATTTGTTTTTAGTTTCTACAATACTATGAAAATTTTTCAGCTTTCGTGTTGTAGTGTTGTTTTTGTAGAGCTGAAGCATAATAAGTGAGAAGAGAAGAGAAAACAAAGGTTTTGTCGTAGAACGCCCATATTTTTATTGAATAGAAACTTATCAATTTATACAGTTTTTCTCTAACTCAAATTCAAAAATAAGATAACATCTAATCTAAATCAACATAGAATAAAATCTAATTTATTTGATG
>JANIPM010000006.1:39553519-39565609 GCA_027478405.1 Erythroxylum cassinoides
TATTCTTTTGAAAAAATTAAAAAAAGAACGTTGTTTTTTATGTATAGGTTGGGCCAAAAATTTTAGCATATGGTCCAATCAATCCAGGCGAAAATTGACATTACTAATTCTTCCTACCTATGATGATTGTGTCTCCTTTAGTGATGGAAACAATTCTATTTCTATCCTTCCTTATGGAAAATCTTCTATGAAATATGAGGTATTTATGTCCCCTTCAAATATCCACTACTCTCTTGATCTTTTCCTTATAATGGAGTATTCTACTTCTAATGCTTGGGAGTACCTGCTTAATGCCTACTTTTTAAGGACTTAAAGAATATTAATAATGGGATTTGAGTGTAGTTGAGATTGTACCTCAACTAATTCCTAATTGATAGACCTTACAACTTAATGAATATCACTGATTACTTTCCTATTTAGGCATTTGAGTTGTTCCCTTATTTCATAAATCACTCTGGTGTATTTATTTTGATTTAAGTGTTCTACATAATTATCGTTACCCCTTGATACTGCCTCCATAAACCCCCTTACATCACAAAGGAAGTTGTTAAACATGAAAGGAATTTTCTTGGCCTAATTTCACTTATTAGTTGTACGATAATAGGGTAGTGATTAGAGTATAAATTTTCTAGAAACATCGATACAAATTTTGGATTTCTGAAACCAATGCAAGTTAATCATGCTTTTGCCTAATTTCTTCCTCAGAAAACCATTATCATTTTTGTTTTTTATTCTAGGTATAAAAGTTTCCACCTATAGGGAGATCAGCCATTTGAATGTCCATCACATATTTGTTGAAGTCACTGTTATAGTTACTCAAACTATAATTTTCCTCTACCTTATTAATGTTTAAAACTAAGTTTAAAACTCCTAAAATCAACTAGGGATCATGAATTGTCTATCTAATTCTCTCAATTTGTTTCAAAACTCCATTCTTAAGAAAGCCTAATTATATCTATACAATGTAGATTATTGAAAATCATTTGTTCATATTTAAGCTTAAATTTCATGTGAATCGTTTGTGTATGAATGAAGGAATTCTACATCTAAACTTTATCCTTATTATACAATAACATTATTCTCCCATTGAAATAACAATCATAATTATTCACCATTTTCCACTTTTGAGGTACTAGATCAAGAATGTTACAATTCTCCTTTTTTATTCTTGTTTTCAAAACATTAAAAATAAAAGGCATAGATAAAATCCTTAATAACTAATTCTTTGGAAGGGGAATTTGAACCCTTTACGTTTCATTCACTAATAGACATATTAGACAATAGGAGAAGAAGTTCCCTTCTTCACATAGGATTTCCTTCTTATCGAAGTGCAGAAGTCATTCGATTTACCTTACATTACAAGTCCCTTATATTCATCGCCATGCACTTCTTTTCCTTTGCTTCTTTAACATATGATTTCCATATTCTCATCATTTATAACCTAGATTTGTTGATCCTGGTTACACTAATCTTTCTTCATTTGAGGCCCAGCCATGTTCTTGTGCATTATCCTGACTCTAATTTTCACATTTTATCTTCTTCTCGTTTAGTATTGTTTTTACTTTGACCTTTATTACAGCCAGCTAATTCTTGGTGAACACTGATTTTAAATATTGTACCAGTTGGTTTCTAAACCTTTTTATGTGTACTTTCTGGTTTCTATTTGCATAAGTTATGTTCACTACATTTCTTTATATTCAATTTCATCATTTAATCTTGTTATTAGTATTTCATTAGGCAGATCCCTTACAACTTCAACTAATAGGAAAATTTTTGCATAATTGATTCTTTTGATTTTAATAGTTGCTTGATCCATGAACAAAGGTTTACTAACATAACTTGTGATATAACTGAGATCCTTAATTGTCCAATATTTGAGAGGAACACCATTCACCCATATCCATACCAGTATGCTTATTGATTAACATCTTCTAATGTTATTCCAAGTCTCTAATTTTGAAGTAATATTGGCTTGTGCATAACATGACATGGACCTACTTCATTAACTTCCAATGCACTATTTTTGATAGGATGCCAAACTATTTCCAATTGGTGAAAGCCCACATCTTCATGGTCAAGTAGGAGACTCTCTTATCAAAGAAATAGACAATTAATGTAGATTCCCATTAAGTTGCCCCTTCTTTGAGAATCTCCAATGGACGTGACACAATTGGTAGATCTTAAATGCTACTAAGCAGAGTGTAATGAAGATTAACATTTGGATTAGAATCTCCTACCACCTAAAGCTAAGATCTTTCAAACTTAGTAACATCTTTTTAAACTGGAGGGTTTTCTGCAGATGGTAGATAAATGGAGTGGTTAGGATTGACAAGATCTAGAAGAGGGTTTGGAGTAGACAGAGAAAAGCTTGATAAGTGTGAATTTCATCATGTTTTAAGGTTAGTTTGATATGTGTTTAACTGTTAACTTAATCGTTTAGTATGTGATTATGTTATAATTGTGTTAGTTTGTTAATTAATTGTGTTTAAGTGTTTTATGGGTTAGTACAACTCTTTGAGCTTAATTATTATGTCTTTAGGGTACCTTAATGTGTTTATTAATGTTTCAAGGTCAACATGAAGAATGAAGAAGTTTTGGAGACACTCAGGATGAAACGAGCCACGATCGTGGCACAATAAGCCACGATCATGATAGAATCATTAGAGTCAACCCACAATAGAAGCCCAAGACATGACTGATGATCATGCCACGTTCGTGCAAAAGGCTTAAATGTGGCCCATGATAATGGCCTACGTAGGGCAGACACACAAACCCTCAAAGATGTCAAGTTTTGAGGGAGTTTTTGGACCTTGCGAATCCTAGAAAAACCTTAGGGTTGCCTAAAACACAAAAGGTATATAAAAAAATAAGACAAAGAAGAAGAGGAAGCTTTTCCATTAGTCACTTTGGAGGGAAGGTCAATAGAGAATTGCTGAGAGATTGAGAAAGAGAAGAAGGAAGACAGAAGTGGAGAAGAAGTCAACATCGACGTACTTCCTGGATTTGGAGTTTCTCAACGTCACTGCTTCCCGTCTCCATTTAGAATCATATTTCCTTTTATTTTCCATTTTATTATTGTATAGAATTGGGAATAGCAATTTGATGATAGGATTGTGAATGTTGAGATATTCTATACTCACCTTCGGGTTTTTTTAGCTTTGATTTAATAAAATATGATTGTTTATGTTTATTGGATTTATTGTGATTGATTTCTATGATTGCATAATTCGGTAATAGACTGAGAGGGTGAATCAATTGAAAATAATTAAATTGGGCTAACGAAAGTTAGATGATTTAATAAGAATGAGAAATTAATCAAATCGGTAATTGTGTGAAGAGAGATCTCGCATAGGTTCTCGATATTTTATTAGATAACTTCATATCTAATTAGGGTTTTAGATAGATTGTTAATTGAGAAATTGCAATTTTTCATAATATGATTAGGGTTTATAATTTAGGGTTAATGGTTAGAGCTTGAGAGAGAGTAATCAACCCTAGTATCATCTAGGACCAATAATCCAATAATTCATAATCAATTAGGTTAGCACTAAACATAGGTAAAATTTCCCATTTCTCTCAATTGATAGTTCCTTTAGGTTGATTCTTGAGTGTGTGTTGCAACTGCTACTTTGTTAATATTTTCGTAATTGATTATTGAAATTAAGTTGCATGATTGAATTCTTGCCTTAGTTTTGTTACATTTTGAATTATTGTGAATTGTTTTGGACTTAGATTTTAGGACTAGATTATTCCTCCTCGTGGGATTGACACCTTAGGTACTACGTGAATGACCTGTTCACTTGTAGATTATCGAGGTTATTAATTAAAGCTTACACATAAAAACCACAATCATTGCTTCTAACTGAAATTTTGTACGTAGGAAAGGGCCAGAATTTATCTAAGTGACAAGATTCCAATGAGGAAAGTAGGTGAGTGGTGAGGCAAACGGAAAAAAGAGATCTAGAGTAATGAGAGAAAGGAGACATAAACAAAAACACTAGAGAATGAAAACTAAGGAAGCATGAAAGATGAAATCAGAAGATGAAGGATAAATACATAACCCACACAATAATTTTGATATAAATTACCCATAGAAGCTCTAAAAATTTATGAGTAACTATAGTCTAATAAAACCAAATCAATGGTTGAGATCAACCTATTTAAATCATAACTTGCAATAGTAAGTATTTCTTTCCAACTAGAGAATATAATGAACAGAAATAAATAAAATAAGTAAGATGACCCAAACCTTAACTTGTTTATGAAGGAACCTAATTAATCTCAACTAAAAATATTTATCTCTAATTAATCTTTTGAAATCTTATTAAAATAAATTAGGTAATAAACAATTACAAGTAAGCGTAATACGATAAAATTTTGACACAAATTGTATCTTATAAAATGCAACCAAATCAAAGTAGATGAAGTTTAAGGTAAATATGCTAAGAATGTGACTAAATATGGATTAAAATAAATTGCAATTAAGTATAATTAAAACTAAATATATACGATTAGACATAACTAAAGTTAAATTGATGCATTTTAAACTTAATAAAGATTAAAATTAAATTTTAATGTAATGCAATTGTGTAAAAATAACAAATTAAAATTAGTCTAATGAAATCAAATACGTGATTAAATTGACTTTATATGAAGATAAAGCTCATCAAAAATAATTAAAATTAAAAAATAGATAAAACTTAGTATAAATTGTACAAAGTTGAGTATTAACATTAATGTATAAAAAATCATTTAGAAACTTAAGTTGCCAATTAAAAGCAGATTTTTGGATTTCAAATTGTTAGCTTTACTTCTGGTTTGTACAAACTAGGGAAGATTCTACTTTAAACTTTCTTAAAATTTTTCATTTTATTGTCTAGTGTACGTGGATATCAACTTAAGGACAAAGTGCATTGAAGTTGTTCAACCTTCTTCATTGGTTCTCTCAGGTAATTTCTTGTGGCAATAAGGAATTCACTACATTCTTCACGATTTGCTCATTATTTGTTTAGTGTAATTGTTGGTTTATGCCCTATAGCTGATTTGGTTGTAGTTTAGTAACAAATTATTAAAAGGAATTTTTTATCTTGTATATGTTTAGATGTAAATGAAAAATTGTAAGGGATAATTGTACATTGCAAATGAAATTATAATGAGATTATAATTATAAGATTTATATTGCATTTATGTATTATCCCTAAATTGTTTCTAGTCATTGTTTTGTTAAGAATGGATACTAATAGAATGTAAAAAGATTAGAATACATTATGTTTTTTCTTATAAAGGAAGTAGTTGATCTCATAGCCTAAAGTATGGAGATAGTTAAAAAACAAACGTGTAGGTGCTTGTTAGATAACAAGTTCATTGAACAGACTCGATATGAGAAATTCATTTAGAACATTACTTGTATATCTATAGAATTCTCATTGTGATGATTATATAAGTAATCCTTTGGCTTGAGGTCATCAAAGTTGTCTTGTATAAGGCTATATTTTGATACTACTTATGACCTATTTAATCAAGGGTCGATCAATCGGTGGTCATTGGATGTAACATGAACTATATGGAGGTAATTGTGTGATCAAGATACGATTCATCACCCTAAAGTAATTACGAAGAATGTTTTGTTGTTCTCAATTAATATTGATTCGAGAAATCCTTAGCCAGGGTGGAATGAAACTTTGTAAATACTTTATAAATGTCATTATTTGAATCGATAGCTAAGGACGGAGAACTAATATGATTGGACTCAAAAAGAGTAGACATTAATTTCATACTTTGTCTAATCAAAATATTGTATAATGAGATGACTGAATTATACGAAAAAGTCATGTACAAAAAGATTAGTCAAAACTACTTTGACATTCTTAAATATTTAAGTGGTCATGACACCTTGCTAGTCACCAATCTTGATCTATAATTATAAACAGTTTAATTAGAGAATTAAAGATAAATTAAAAGGAGTTTTAATTTATATAATTCTAATTATGAATTATAATTATAATTTGTAATCATTGTCAACATATTTAGGAACCTAATGGGTCTCACATAAAGAATGGGTTGAAGAGAGCAAAGTTATTTTAATCAAGTTAGACATAATTATAAAGTTTGAAGAACTTTATTGTCAAATATGAGATATTTAATAAATAAGGATCAATATGAGATATTAGTCTACTTTGGGCATTGTTAAGTCAAAATAACTTTACGATTAATTTTGATGAAAACCAAATAATGATGAAAGAAGAAAATGAGATGGAAGCAAAAATGAGACTGAAACAGATAAAAATGAGAAAGAAACAAAATGAGACGGAAGAAAAATGAAACAGAAGCAAAATGAGAAAGAAGCAAAAATGAGACAGAAGCAAAATGAGACGAAAGCAAAATGAGACGGAAGTAGATAAAAATGAGACGGAAGCAAAAATGAGACGGAAGCAATATGAGACGGAAGCAGATAAAAATGAGACGAAAGAAAATGAGACGGAAGAAAAAATGAGACGGAAGCAAAATGAGACACAAAGCAGAAAGAAGAAATGAGACGAAAGCAAAATAAGACGAAAGAATCGAAGACGAAGAACCAAATCTGTTTGAGTTAGTTACAGAACTCAACTGAATAACCGTTTCTTTAAAGATCAAGAAACAAGAAGAAAGAAGCAGTTATTAGGACGCAGTTGAAGAACAAGAATATAAATATGAGTCGAAGTTGAAGACTAAAAAAGTTAGTGATTTTCAAAAAGCTAAATACTGTATTTGTGCGAAACACAAGAGCTATATTTTCTGTAACAAAGCTCACAATATCTTTCTGTAAGAAAGAAGAAAAGTTGAGAGCCTGAAGAGGCTAAGTGAGAAAAAGAATACTTGTTGTAAAAGACCTGAAGAGGCTCAGTGAAAAGAATACTTGTACTTTTGTGAAATATAGTGAAATCTCATAAGGGATTCTGAGGACTAGATGTAGCTCACGATTTGGGGTGAACCAGTATAAAATTACTGTGTCGATTCTCACTCTCAACTCTTAACTCTTCTTTCTATTGTTGATATAAACACTTCATAATATTGTTTGTCAATCGTTTTGAGAAAGCAAATTTTTTTATAAAAAAATAGAATTGTATTAAAAATTTGAATACACAATTCAACCCCCCCTTCTTGTGCATTTTGTATATCGTATACTAACGTGTGATTCACTTCATTTGACAATTTCCTCAAGTAAATGAACAAGAATTTTTCTGGTTAAGGTTTTTTGTGAGGTGAATGAGTGTTTAAATGCACATATATGGTTAGTTGCACCAGTTCACAAATCCATTCATCTTTAAGTTCAATAGATATGGGTTCCAGGATAGAATTACCTACAAAATCTAAGATCTGAGCAAAATTCACTTGGTCTGCTTTTTCCATCTGCTTCCCTTTCAGAATCCTGGCAATCTCTTACTGAAGCATCTCTGTGACTGCAGGTGACCACTGCTTCACTAATTCTTTCATGTCATCACTGGGATTATCCTCAAAAGGATTGTTAACCATATTAACTTGTCCCTTTGAAGCTGCAGCTCTGATCTTCTTTAACTATTTATACCAATATGGATACCCATGAAGTTTAAAACACATCCTTGGTATGTCCCCCTCCTTTGCAATATTCACAACTTCTATCATCCTTCTTCTATAATTCCCTTTTCTTATAAGAAATATTTCTATTAGCATTAGCTCCAGATCGAATTCCTTTAACCATCATAACACTCACTTCAGTATTTTCTGAAAATTTTGTTTGCACATTCTTCTGTTTTTCTACCCCCAGAATCATTAAGTACGCCTTCTTAACTAAAGGCATAGGTTCCAAAACTAAGATCTGGTTCCTAACATTATCATAACTTTCATTTAAACTCATAAGAAATTGAATGAGTTTAGTCTGAGATATAATGTCTAGAAAATTTCCAACAACATTATAAGTACAACCTCTCATAGCACCACAAGAATATTGAGGAATAGGCTGTAGAACATTCAGTTCTTCCCATAATTTCTTCATCTTACTGTAATAAATAACAATAGAAGAATTACCTTGCTCCATAAAAGAGATCTGTCTTTGAATTTGGTAAATATGAGGACCATTGCTTTCACCAAACTGCTCCTCCAGTTCTTGTCAAAGTTTTCTAGCAGAGGTAGAGTAGATAAAAGTTTCTACTATGTCCTTCTACATGGAACTGATTATCCATGAGTTAACCATTTCATGCACCCTTCTCTATTTCGAGCGAATAGCATCTGTTGGCTTCACTAAGCTGTCATTGATAAAAACCCAGTTTGTTCTTAGTTGCTAGAGCTCTCTTTATGGATTTATTCCATGTCAGAAAATTATTATCATTGAGTAATACAGTTACAAGGACCATTCTAGGGTTATCAGGTCCTTGTAAAAATTAAGGATCATTAGAATTTTGAGTCATGTTTGTAGTTCTATTTGGAGGATCAACAACTTCATCAATATTAGCCATGGTGAAAAAAGACAAGTTCTTAAGTTTAAAAACTGGGTAGTAAAAATCACATATTCAAGAAGCCTTGCTCTAATACCATGAACAAGTTATGAGTAAAAGGTAACTTTCTACCATTGTAGAAGAGGAAACACAGTAGATGAGAAAGTTTTTCTTCATTACATTTGAACGTGTACAAAAGATTCAATATATAGAAAAAAAACAAGCACGAAGATTGTGTGCTTGTAACAAAAAAATTACAGCTCATTATTGACACCTTATTGTAAGAATGTTCTAGAATATGTACACCTAAACAAAGGATAACAAAGTTAACTACTGAGAGAAAATGAAAAAAAAAATGTTGATGAAACAACTTCATATTTCAACAACCCAGAAAGAAGCTACATCATCTAACTGAACCTGAAACTATGGCTTCAGCCACAGAATGTATACAACACAAGTAACTCGAAAATAACCAAAACTCATATTTCAGCTAAGAAACTAAATCTTTCAATAATAACATGAATATTATAACAAAGTTCTAATAAGAAATGCTTACAACTACTATCAAAATTTGACTTAAAATGGTCAAAACCCAATAATACTCCGATCAAATAATTGAACCTTATTTTCAGCTACTACACTCATGAACTCTCTCACCAAAAATATCATTAAAAACACACATCCAGACAAAGTCAAAGAAAAACCCTTATTGCAAGCCAAAGAAAGATCTAGTCTTTGAGCATACCCATAACATAGACTTTGGGTATTAACATGAGAGATTGAAGCCAAATGAGCTATGATCACAAAAAGATGAGAAGGCATTTTTCATAGAATTCCCAGGTAGATTCTTTTGATTTATGAGAAATTGAATGATTGTTTAAAGAGATTGGACCATGCATGAAACGACTAAGTTTGAATATGTGATCTCTTGGAAACGACGATGCCAGTCTTATTTTAGTTCATTGTTTATTATGTGCTTTGTTCACATTGATATCAATTTAAATGTATAGAAGTAAACTACTATTAATTTCTATTTTGAAATTTTCATAATTGTAATAAATTGATTAAAGATTAAATAAAACTTAAATTTTAAAACATGATTGAAAATTATTATACTTAGCTATCAAATAATTTAAAATTTAATTAGAAAAGAGATTATTGAATAATTAATTAATTAAATTTAATAAGAACTTATTAATTTACAAAAATTAATTGATTAATTAATAAATTAATATGATCTAGCTTGATTCAAAATTAAAAAATTTTAAAACTGTCGTTATTTTTATATTTAAAATGTTATTTTTTATTTTTACAAAATAAATAATATTTTTAATCGAGTTTAGTTAGACTCAATTGTGCTCAGGCTCAAGTCTAGTTTAAACCTAAGTTTTTCTAAGTCCAACGCTACTTATTGTAATCCTTAATTTTGTTTAAAGTACGCAATAGATTTAGTTATTGCTTATATGAAATTACTATTAATGTTGCCTATTAATATTACTAAAGGTCACACTTTAAAAAGCGTTGCATAAAGCATTTTTTGTTGTAGTGTAAGCGGAATGTTAGCTTGGGCGTTATATCGACTCGAATGCTGAGTGAAATACTACTGGACAAGAAGCTACGCATATTAGCCACTAACAAGGAAGACCTAGAGGTAAAATAGATCCGTCTATACTTCATAAAAACTAACAACCTATACATCATCAAATCAAAGCCACAAACCTCCTGGACCTTAAGGCACATCCCTCTCACAGGAGAGTCAGTTCACCAATCAATTAAACGCATTATATGTAATGGCTATAATACTTACTTCCACTTTGATAATTGCCGTAAAATGGTGCCTCTACATAAGCTCAACAAATTGTCACACCTCAATTCTATCATCCATATGAGCCAGGTAATTAATTCATAACAATGACTAGGATTGGCCTTTTTACTCCGTAAAGGGTTATCAAGGGATTATAGATAGGTTTCCTACACACTCATTGGACTCAAATAGAAAAGATACAATCATCTTAACTAGGGACAAATCCTCTAAATTCACTACTAAGTCTTGTAAAGGATCTTGTCAGAACCTCAAGATAAGGTAACTTGGTCAGGACTGGTTTAGAAGAAACCAGTGTGTCTTTCTCATACTTTTATACTATGGCTTACTACTTCTAGTAGACTTGACACTAAGGATAATATTGAATTCCCACTGCCTGACTCACTACATGCCTTCTGCCCAACTGTAAAAGAGGACCTGTATTGTTTATTCTTCGAAAGCTACCATACTTTACTCATCTAGGATTACATCCATAGCCTCTTTGGCTTTCAATTCCCTGTTGCAAACTGGAAAGATACTATATACTAGGCTTCAACCTTACCGTTTCATAACAAAGGGAATAAAATTTTATTTATAAAAACATAAATTAATTGGCCCTTATAACCAGTCATTAAAAAACCTTGTAAATTGACATTATTAAAGATATTAAGGGTAAATTGACAAACCTAAGTTGTAAAATTTACTTATGAGAATCCTAGTTGGGTTAAAAGTTAGTTTTGATTATATAATATCTTCAGATTTTTTATTCCAAGATATTAATTATTTATGAGCCCTTAATTTACTATGAGATATCAACCCTTTTAATTATGTAATTTGCAAATGCTTTTTGTAAAGGCAAGGGAAGCATTAGGGCAGCATGTGAAAGAGTTGACGATTGTTGCAACTAGTTACTTATAATCAAAGGCAAGAATGTATATTTTTTATGGCAATCACTTTGTTATGCCTTTTGCGTTATGGAGTTGCAATCAGATTCTTCTAAGTTGCAACTATAAATTAAAAAGAAGAAGAAGAAGAAGATGATGATAATTTACACAACTCTATGGTATTTTAATTTGACATAAGTTTTATATCTCTTATAAATGGTCCAAATGCCCCTTCCTCAACAAGCATTATTGATCCAGAGAAAGTAATTGAGACAATTTCATCTCTCTCTCCCTGTGTTTAATGAGCCATTCTTTATAATTCTTAATCAAGCCTCCCAAATAGTGCTTGTCTTTTCTTTTTAATTAAGGAAATAACTTCCTAGAATATTATAGTTGCATTTCTCTGAAGGGTCTCACCGTCCAGATACATCGCATAAGATTTTAGCTTATATGATTTTCCTTCACCAAATTACATAAAGCTCTTATCACCATTAAGTGGAATCCTTGTTAAAGAATTTAGCTCTTAGAGCTAGCTAGTATAGTTCACTAGATTTGGATTTTTCACCGGGCTACTTTCTTAAAATCAGTTTTTTTATTCTTTAGGTCTATGTTATGTATTCTTTCACATATTTTTTAAGTTGAAATTATTATACAGAATACTAAATCATAAGAAAAAGAAAAGATTTAGTGAATTTAGCATCATATACTCATGGTAAGGTTGATCTAACATAAATCTATTCTTATTGTTTATAAAAATGAAAGAATATCTTGACGGTATAAAAGGTAATATAGCTTTTTTGTTATAAATTACTATTTGATATACATGAGATGGTTGGAAATTATCTATAACAATAAATGAAGAAGGAAAAAGAAATAAAGAGATTCATAATTTATCTTTTAGAGATAATGAAATACTAGTATTAGATAAAGAAAAAATGACATATATTAATATTTT
>JANIPM010000006.1:39945536-39970765 GCA_027478405.1 Erythroxylum cassinoides
TTAGATACTAATTAATTAAATTATTATATATTATGTATATATATAATGACTGTTAATAAAAAATAAAATTAATAATAATAATAATAATAATAATAATAATGTTTATTAATTACCGAATAATACTTGACAAAATTTATTCCATGATTGATAATCAAAATTCAAAATTCAAAGTTGAAAATTCACAGCGTCATTAATAATAACGATAATAATAATGATAATATCAATTAATTAATTAAAAATACTTATTTAATTCGTTAACCAAATGATCCTTAATTCATTGGTTAATTATAATATATTATGCACTTGTGACACACATATATATTAAAATTAAATATCATGAAAATTATCATTAATAAACAAATTTATTAACTAATTAATTATAATATATTTATTGAGATGTTAAAAATTAAATCTTTTTAAATGACATGTTAATCTATCAATCAATCACGCCATGCCATCTTTTATAATTAGCCGCTTTTTAATTAAAAGAAGTGACATGATAATTATTTCTTTACTAAATCAATCAAGCAACGTCTTTATATTTCCTTGTCTAACGTCTGATATCACAATTCTCCATCTTTTGTGAAATATAAAATGCAATTGTTTTATACTTTTTTCTCCATCAACTATTATACCAAAATTTAAATAGTCATCTGGAGTTATTAAAAAAGTTGATGTAATTATTTGATTCTAATTCTGAATATTCGGTCTATTAAATTTTTATCACTTTCTGTATTCAAATCGAAGATCTCAAAGGTGTCATTGAATGTATCACATCTATGATATTCATGTTTATATGAATCCATAATAGATATTACATTTTTACGACTATATTGTGTTAATTTTTAGATTTTTTAGATAATATTCTGATGATATTTATAAGACAAAAATGTTTATTTTTTCGTCAACTATTATATGGAAATTTTAACCATCAGCTGGAAGTGGATTTTTTAAGAAAATTATGATTATTTAAGTTATTAGTTACTAATGTATATTAAAGCATTCACAGTTGTGACCAATAAGTCATAGTTGTGTGTTTTTTTTATGATTAACTTTTACTATTGTAAACTTTTATTTTCTTTGTATCTATTTCTTCTCTCACTGTAATCGTATACAAATTCAAACTTTTTCTTGAAAATTCTTGTTAATTGTTACTCTATATATTAAAAAAGTCATAATCGTCTCTTTTAATATTAAGTTAATTTAATTAAAAATTGATTTAAATTATTATAATTATTAATTATATATTGTTAGTCACCATTGCAATTTATGATAATTATTAATTATGACTTATTCCCTTTGCATCATACAAGCCGTGTGTTTTATTTATTAAATTAATATTCTTAATTAAAAATCATTATTAAAATATTTATTTCATCAAGATTTAATAAATATACATAGTTATAATTTCATATGCTACTTAATCCATTTGTTTCTCAAATATGAAAAATTATTAATTAAAAACTTTTTTTCATATATTATAACAATAAAAAGTTGAGAATCACCTACATATGATTATATTAATGTTATTTGATGTTTTTTATATAATGATAAGGTTTTTTTCCTATCTAGCATTAAATAGAATTCTCGAATTTATTTTTGTAGTTATTATGTGATAAACAATTTTAAAAAGTTTTCATTTGCATAACTATTACGTCATATCCACAATTAGTCTTTTAAATATTTCATTTCCTAAAATTGTTTTTCCTAATCACATTTCACCTTAATTTTTTTAGGTTTTCTTATTGTTTATTCTTACTAGGAATTATTATTTACGTCATATCCACAACTATTCTTATTTTTTACATTGTTCAGGTATGTCTAATTTTGTGAAAAATATATTATATAAAATTTCATTATATTTGTTCTTCGTTAATATGATGATTACTTTTTTTCTTTATTTATTTTTTTGTTAAATGTATGATTAAGCTCCTTTCTCAAAGGTATGCTTTGTTACATGTATTTTGTTATATTAACGAACACATTAAATTTTATATTCTCATGAACGTTGCTTATTTGATATTGATTTATTTAATAAAAATCTTATTATATATTTGCAAACAACATGGATTAAAGCTGATATTTCCTTTCAACACATCTTGCAAACGTACTGGCATATGGCATGTAAGAAATGCTTTCGTTCTATAGCTGCTAATTATGGAGTTCCATGCACCAGTAATTCTTGCAGAGAAAAACTTCTTACTGAACCCATGTTTTCCTTTTCTATTTTCAATTTATTGCCTTATTCTTCTTGTGCACTTTATATGTACAGATTTGTTTCCCAACGTTTTAACGCTTTGTATTTGGATGTCAAGGTTATGACATGCTAAATCACACCCATGAGACCTTCTTCACGGGTGTGACTTGTAAGTCACGCCCGTGACACCTTCTTCACGAGTGTGACATATAACTCACACTCATGGCACCTACCTTCTTCACGAGTATGACTTCTAACTCACACCCTTGACAATTCTTCACCCGTGAAGTAGATCTAGTTGTTATACAACTTTTCAATATATCTAATTAACATATATATTCTAATTAACTTTTTATGGCAAATATAGATGCCACTATGACATAGATTTGATTGATGAAACGGGGACTATCACAGCTTTTATTTTTAGCGAACTTGCTGAAAAACTTCTCAAGTTTATTGCAATTGAAGCTATGGAATATTATCACCAGGTTATACTTTTTTGACTTATTACAGATGCAATTTAATATAGCAATAATTATAATATATTTATTATATAGCTAATAATTAACATTTTTGCCTTTCCATAATAAGAATATGGAACTTCCTCTGGAAAAAGTGTACGCAAAATTAAAAAAACAAGACATTTCTTTTTCATATCAAACCTGCACACGTTCCCTTGCCGAATGAAAGACAATGGTTCACTGTTATGTATTACCATCAAATCGATGGTGACAAATTAGAAAAGGCTTCAACTTCCGTTGGAAAAGATAATCAAATTTCAATCAATTTGTATTTTTCCTTATTTATCAACTTCCGTTGGAAAAGATAATCAAATTTCAATCAATTTGTATTTTTCCTTATTTATTCATTCAATTTTTCCATTTTTATCTTTATCAAAATATGTTAACTGCTTTTTAGCATTTATTATATGATATCTTTATTTATCTATTTACCATTTTATCAAAAAAATTCCTTATATATCGTATAGCTAACATACTTTGTTTCTTTATAATTTCAGAAGATATTGTTGAATCTTCTTCAACAGTCAGACAATGTCTTCATAAAAGATTCAGCGACGATGAACCAGCAGCTTAATCAAGTTATAACACCCAGTATTTGATTTACAAAAAAAATCGGTATAAAAATCAGTATTTGAGACTAATGTCATTAAAACCAATACAGTGAATCATAATTTTTGGTGACATCAAATTAATGATGTTTGAGACTTTTTTTATTGTCACAAGAAATTGTATGAGCAGATTTTAAAGAACAAGTACAAGAGGGGCATTTTGTAAATAATAAAAAGAGTGGCTTATAAGGGAAGCTAAATGTAAATAAGACAAAAACTTGTCTTCCTCCTTCCTTACTTACAAATTCATTATGGAAGCTTCTCTCTCAAAATTTTCAAGCTTTGTAACAAGAAAGTGAAGGAGAATCAAGCCAATCAGTCGATACAAAATGGTAAGCCTCGATCCTGATACTTGATTCTACCAATTGGAATTTAGTTTCTCACCTTCTTTTGCCATAGTTATGAAACCTACTTGATGAAACTTATGGGTTTAATGATTTTGATGATAGATTCTTATTCTTTGATGTCTAATGACTAATTAACATGAGGAAATTTTCAAAGCTGCCAAAGGAGGCAGATTCGTAAGTCCTTCTTATATATTTTTATGAGTTGTCTAATGTGTGAATTTGGAGAAACTCAAAAATTAAAAGTTGTAGATATCTGTATCCTGAAAATTTTCTTCGAATTTAGGGTGAGCCAAACAAGTGAGATATAAGTCCCTGATTGAAACTGGTTCGGAATACTAGCGAGATTGAAACACGAAATGAAAGTTAATTATTTGAGGACTTTAAAGTCATAATTAGACAATGAGTTCTTATTATGAAATGCTCAAAAATGTGCCATCTAGGTGATCTACAAATTTAATTTTAATTGGATGATTATCCTATGAGATATGGATAAATAAGTAAAGGGTGTTACTGACCTTAGTGACACAGAAGAGAATAGAAATAGAACAGCCTTATAAAAATCACAATAAACCCCAGTTACATCATTTTTTAACCATCTTTGGATATGTGATATCCATATGAGTCTATTGAAAATGTAAATTTGAATCACCTCAATTGGATAAGCAATGAATACGTTATAATGATTTTAGTCAAGAAGGGTCTAACTCGTGACAAAATATTAAGGCTGACTGTAAATGGGATATTTGGAAGCCTTAATAACCGAATTAGAAAATGGTCATAAAAGAAAAAATGTGAATTTATGTGTTAACTAGAGGTATGGAAATTTTGAAAAACATTGAGCTATGTACAAAAAGTTATACCTTCGTGAATGAGACCTATGTGGATGAATCAGTGAAACCGAATAGGTTCAAGTATGATTAAGGTAATTAAGACATAAAGAATCAGGTACTCAAAATTGTGAGCTAAGTTTGGACATAATGAAGTCCAAGAATCCTAATTTCAAGGAAAAATTGGCTTGAAACCAATTTGACGATTAGAGAAGAAAATATAAATGTATAATGATATATGTTAAGAAATGAGAATTTTGTAAAAATGACTAATGTGGGTATATGTAATTTTTATACATGTTACCCAATAGCTTGTGAATGCAGACGAGGAATAGAACTAGAAGTCAGACCTAGTACCTCTCAAGTTCAAGAAAATTAGAAAAGAGATCAGAATCCCTGAGATAGTCGAGGTGAGTATAATCATGCTACTATACTTGTGTAGTAATCCTTTTTTTTAATCTTACGACTTGTTGAATTGTTCTCGAATCTATATGAATTATTTGATGTATTACTCCATGTGATTGAGTCTAGCATGTTGTATGCCAGATTGACTAGATGATATTTAGATTCTTTGCATCTTTTGGTTCCCTTATTATGTTGAACCTATTAATTGCAATTCTTCGATGAATCATGTTTGTCTTGTTAACCATGATTGATGTGTTCACAGGATACCTAGATAATGGAGTATATTATTAGACCATGTTCATATAGGTAACCCACCGGTAATGGTTCAGATCCGAATCCTACCTGAAGAGGGCAAGCCTCCAGGGGCAGCGTTAGGCCAACCTTGTCTAGAATAAAAAAAACGGGAGATTGGCCGTACTAACATGCCTCTATCTCTTCCTAAGAAATTTAAAAAATCAGAACTCAGAAATGAGAAAGCTCATAATTAGAAATCCTGTAGAACTCTACCAAAGAAAGAACACAGAACTCATTAAAGAACACAGAACTCATTAAAGAACACAGAACTCATTAAAGAACACAGAACTCATTAAAGAACCCAGAACTTAGAAAAGAATTCAGAAACCATATTCATTTTTATAATAGAACAATTCATATAAAGATTTATTATTGATACTTATATGATTGCCGCATTTGAAATTACTACCAGTTTATTCATTGATACCATATATTGTTGCTTAGAATGCCACAGACCATTCTTGTGAAGTTAGCCTTGTGTTACCTAGCCTCACAAGCATGGTATCATATTTATATTTCACTGAGTCGTGCTATACGCTCACCTCTCATTATTATCATTTCAGGAGATTAGCAGATCGTACGAGAGAGAAATCCAAGTCTTTTGAGACTCGATTGGATAATCAGACAAGTAATTTTTTGACATGATGTAAATGGTAGATGCTTATAGCTGCTCTATGGTTTGTCATAATCATATGTACCTGATAAATGTATGGATAGACTATGTTATTGAGAATGATGTCATTTGATGATATGAGATGATCATAGATTGAAAGATTATAAGTGGATAACGTATGTTAGAATTATAGATTTAGATCCTTACTTTATTCAAAACTGTTAAGCAAGTATATGAATAATTAATCAGACAAACAAATGGGTCACGTTAGATTTTCAGTAGAATATAGAAAAGTTAGGCTTACTATGGGTTTTGGTGGCATTAAGCCTACCCATTCTCTAGTGCCAATACGGTCCCAAAAGAAAGGTCATGTCAAAGGGTATCAGAGCCAAAGGTCTCATAAAAGTAAGGATGTGTGTGAGAAAAATAAAATAAAGGTGAAGAGAATGTTGAAAAAGCATAGTGAATGAGAATAAAATGTATATATGTATATGATATGATACATGCATATGATATTATTGTATGAGCATAACACCATGGAGCATAGGACATCATGTCATTAGCATGTTACTTTGATAAATCGTTGTATCTAAATAAGTTTAATTTTCTTCATAATTGAGATGCCTCCTAAAAGAAGAACACCTCCTCAATGAGGACGAGGTCGTCCTAGAAGGAGGGAAATTCCAACTGTTACACCTGATGACGAATCCATATAGTAAGAACAACCAGAAGAAAGATCTCCACCTATAACTAGAAGGAGATCAAAAATAGAAAATGAACCTGAACCCTCAGTTACTCGAGGGGAAGATGATAGAACCTTAAACAAAGAATAGAAGCCTTAGAAGCAAAGAACCGAGCCTTAAGGGAAAAGTAAGAGGTTCTAGAATTAAGAGAAGAAGTAAGAATACTTGGATAAAGAGAGAGAGAAAGAGCTCAGGGTGTACCTAAAGTTGCTCCTGCACCACCACAACCAGTGCAAATGCCAAAAGGATTACCTAGGGAGCTTTAGATAATGAAGGGGTAAGTATCAATAATTTCTTGAAATTACAAACCCCTGAGTTTAGTAATAAGAGATATGAGGATCCCTAAGAGTTTATTAGTCATATTGAGAAAATGGTTCAGAGATTGACTTGCTCTGATGCACTGATCATGGAATTAGTGGGGGTTACATTGACAAAGAATGCATGGGAATGGTTCCAGAGGAGTATCAAGGATCAATTATATAGTGGGAATCCTCCGACCTGGGAATTCTTTAAACAAACATTAATTGATGGGTTTATTTCTCCATATGAAAGACAAAATCGAGCCCTGCAATTTGAAAGGCTCAGATAAAGCTTTGGTATAAATGCATATGATTATGCAAGTGAATTTCTATGCTTATGCAAATTTGCTACAACAATAGTACCTACTGAAGCTACAAAAATGGAAAGATACAAGTTGGAACTCATACCTTCCTTGTATAGTGCTATTGCAGCTATTGACTTCCCCAATTTGTCAAGGTTTATTGATAAGAACCGACAAGTGGAAGCAAAGTTTAAAGAGGAAAAAGCAGAAAGAGAATGAGACAAATAGAACAAACAGAACAGATTGTTCCTCCAGAATTGCATAGAGGGGTCAAGGAAGAGGTAGAAATACAGATGCAGTAGTATTGTCAGCACCTAGTAGTACACAGAACCCAGCTAAGAATAGATCACGGCAACCTCCAGCATAGCCACAGACTAGAGTTGCTTGTAATATTTATGGAAAAATCATCGTGGACCCTATAGAATCGGGTTCAGAGTTTGTTATAGGTGTGGACAATAGGGGCACTTCATTAAAGACTACCCAATGCAAGAAAACAAAGCAGCTCCACCCTTAGTTTCACAAACTATTGTGCAGATAGATAGACCTACTAATAGAGGCCCAGCTGGTAGAGGTAGGCCTCAAGGCCAAGCTTTCACCCAGAATACAAGGCAGATGCTAGCACCAGCCCCAGTAAATAGAGGTCAGGGGAGAGTATTTGCAGTAAATCCCTAAGAAGCACAGGCCTCTAATATAGCTGTAACAGGTAATCCTATGCAAACCTGTTGATATTCAATTAAATTGCATAAAATGTCTATGCTCTATTATGATAAAAGATATGATTTTTCTTTAATTATGATGATAAAACAATGTTGATATAGGTATAATCCTTATTCAAAACAAGAATGCTAAAGTGTTATTTGACTCAGGTGCTACTAATTCATTTATAGCGTCGAGTTTGGCCAGAAAGCTAGATAAAGAGAGAGAATTAATGAAAGACCCTTTATTCATAGTTACACCCTTAGGGGAAACTATTGAAATGAAATATGTTTACCCCTCATGTGCAGTGGAAATGGAGGGTAGAAAATTTATGGCAAATTTGATCGAGTTGGCAGTATTAGAATTTGATATTATCTTAGGTATGGACTGGTTATCAAATCACCATGCTACAATGGATTATTATGCCAAAAACATTATACTTAGGCCTGATCCAGAAATAGAAGTGTTATATCAGGGTGAGCGAATTGGGTTTCCTGTTAACAAAATATCAGCCATGTAAGCCCAAAGACTTCTAAACAATGGATGCCAAGGGTATGTAGTTTATGTTAGGGATTCCAAAAGGGAGATCAGTGAGATACAGTAGATCCATATAGTAAGGGATTTTTCAAATGTGTTTTCATAAGATTTGCTTGGATTACCACCAGAAAGAGAAATAGAGTTTAATATAGAACTCCTTACTGGTATAAACCCTAACTTAATTACTCCTTACAGAAGGGCACCTATAGAACTAAAAGAGTTAAAGGAGCAATTGCAAGAACTGCTTGATAAAGGGTTTATTAAACCCAATAGTTCACCGTGGGGTGCGTCAGTTTTATTTGTTAAGAAGAAAGATGAATCCCTGTGGTTATGCATAGATTATAGGTAGTTGAATAAAGTAACTATTAAGAATAAATACCCTCTTCCCCGGATTGATGATCTGTTTGAACAATTACAGGGAGCAAGTCATTTCTCTAATATTGATCTCTAATCTGGGTATCATCAGTTGAGGATCCGAAAAGAGGATGTACTGAAACTGCTTTTAGAACCAAATATGGACACTATGAGTTCCTAGTGCTTCCTTTTGGTTTAACGAATGCACCAGCTGCCTTTATGGGTTTGATAAATAAAATCTTCAAGTCGTATTTGGATAAATTTATTGTGGTTTTCATTGATGAAATATTGGTATATTCCGAGAGTTAAGAAAAATATGAAAAAAAATTTGGCAATGGTGTTACAAATCCTTAGAGATATCCAGTTATATACCAAGTTGGCAAAGTGTGAGTTCTAGCTAGACTAAGTTGGTTTCCTAGGACATATAGTTAGTAAAGAAGAGATTCAAGTAGATCCTTAGAAGACGGAAGCAGTATCTAATTGGCCTAGACCTACTAATTTTACCAACGTACGAAGTTTCTTAGGTATGCCTAGTTATTATAGACGATTTGTAAGAGATTTTTCTAAGATAGCTATTCCACTGACGAGGTTTACACGAAAATAAGTGAAATCTGAGTGGGATGATTCCTGTGAGCAAAGTTTCCGAAAGCTTAAGGAATGTCTCACATCAGCTCCAGTGTTAACTTTGCTTTCAAGGCAAGGTGATTATGTGATATATTGTGATGCCTCCAAAATTGGTTTAGGTTGTGTATTGATGCAGAACGAGAGGGTAATTGCCTACGCTTCCAGACAACTAAGGAAACATGAAGTAAACTATCCTACCCATGATATATGAATGGCAGCCGTGATATTTGCATTAAAATTTTGGAGACACTATTTATATGGTGGAAAGACTGAAATATATACAGATCATAAGAGTCTTCAATACATTCAACAATAAAAAGAGTTAAATCTGAGAAAGAGACGGTAGATTGAGTTACTGAAGGATTATGACTATCAGATCTTGTATCACTTAGGTAAAGCCAATGTAATGGCTGATGCCCTGAGTAGAAAATCGATGGGGAGTTTATATCATATCCCCATTCAAAAGAAAGAGCTAGTTAAAGATTTAAAGGGGTTATTTAATATGGTATTGCACTTAGAAGTATCTGATTCTTAGGTATTACTTGCTCAATTCCAGGTGAAACCTAATTTAATTGATGAGATTAAAACTGCCCAAGACAGTGATCCTAAGCTAGCCAAATTGAGAATAGTTGTACACGATGGTAAGGTGACAGAGTTCAATATAGAGGATGAAGTATTGAAATGTGGTAACAGGTTATGTGTACCTGAAATAAATAGGCTAAAACAAAGAATTATGCATAAGGCATGTTATACACCTTATAGGGTTCACCTTGGAACCACCAAGATGTACCATGATGTTAAAGGTATATATATTGGTGGCTGAGTATAAAGAAAGATGTAGCCTAGTTTGTATCCACCTGTTTAACTTGTCAACAAGTCAAATTTGAACATCAGAAACCCACCGGACTACAACAGGAGCTACCCCTACTCGAGTGAAAATGGGAGCAGATTACCATGGATTTTGTAGTTAGACTACCAAGAACGCCTAAGGGGCATGATTCTATTTGGGTTTTAGTCGACAGACTCACTAATTCAACCCACTTTATCGCAATTAAAACCATTTATAGTACAGATCAGTTAGCCCAATTATAAGTTGACTAAATTGTGAAGTATCATAGAGTGCCAGTGTCTATTATTTCTGATAGAGGAATACAGTTCACTTCTAGATTATGGCAGAAACTACAAGAAGCTATGGGTACACAGCTGAATTTTAGTACAGCATTCTACCCACAGCCTGATGGGCAATTAGAGAGAACCACCCAAACACTCGAAGACTTGTTAAGAATGTGTGTCTTGGACTTTGGTGGAGATTGGGAATGTCACTTACCTTTAATAAAATTTGCTTACAACAATAGCCACCATTCCACCATTCGGAGTAGGAGAGAAACAGTTAGAGGGACCGGAACTAATTTAAGAAACATTTGCAAAAGTTCCTCTGATACAAGAAAGATTAAGAATGGCCTTCAATAGGTAAAAGAGTTATACAAATTCTAAGAAGAGGGATGTACAGTATGAACCAGGTGATCAAGTTTTCTTAAAAGTCTCTCCTAGGAAAGGTGTAGTTAGATTTGGAAAGAGAGGGAAGCTAAATCTTAGATATATTGGACCATTCGAGATCCTTGAAATGGTCGAAAATGTGTCATATCGATTGGCTTTGCCTCCTCATCTTAGCTACGTGCATCCAGTTTTCCATATATCAATGTTAACAAAGTACATTCCAGATCCTTCTTATGTATTACAAATCCCAGAAGTGGAAATAGCAAAGAATCTTTCTTATGAAGAAACTCTGATTTCCATCATAGACAGACAAATTAGAAAATTGTGGAATAAAGAGATTCCAATTATTATAGTCCAATGGCGGAATCAAAGAGTGGAGGAATGTAAATGGGAAGCAAAAGAATCAATGAGAACCAGATATCCACATTTTTTTCCCCAATAAGGTTAATTTCTAAAATTCGTGAACGAATTTTTAATAAGGGGGAGAACGTAGCACTTGGTATCTGATTTATAAAAAAAATTGGTATAAAAATCAGTATTTAAGACTAATGTCATTAAAACTAAGACAGTGAATCATAATTTTTGATAACATCAAATTAATGATGTTTGACATTTTTTTGGTCGTCATGGGAAATTATACGAGCGGATTTTAAAGAACCAATATTAGAGGGGCATTTTTGTAAATAATGAAAAGAGTGGCTTATAAGGGAAGCTAAGTGTAAATAAGACAAAAACTTGTCTTCCTCCTCCCTCGCTTACGAATTAACTATGGAAGCTTCTCTCTCAAATTTTTCAAGCTTTGTAACAAGAAAGTGAAAGAGAATTAAGCCGATCAGTCGATACAAAATGGTGAGCCTCGATCCCGACACTTGATTCTACTAATTGAAATTTAGTTTCTCACCTTCTTTTGCCATAGCTATGAAACATACTTGATGAAACTTATGGGTGATGATTTTGATGATGGATTCTTATTCTTTGATGTCTAATGACTAATTAACATGAGGAAAGTTTCATTTTTATGGTGATTTGGGCCTAAACCAAAACTTAGGGTTTTGGAGTTCAAAGCTACCAAGGGAGGCAGATTCGTAAGTCCTTCTTATACTTTTTTTGAGTTGTTTAATGTGTGAATTTGGAGAATCTCAAAACTTGAAAGTTGTAGATATAGATGTCTACTATATCTCGGAAAGTTTCTTTGAAGTTAGGGTGAGCCAAACAAATGAAATATAAGTCCCAATTGAAACTGGTTAGGAATACCAGCAGGATTGATACTCGAAATGAAAGTTAATTGTTTGAGGACTTTAGAGTCAGAATTGGATAATGAGTTCTTATATGAAATGCTCTAAAATGTTTCAACTAAGTGTTGTATAAAGGGAATTTTAATTGGATGAGTATCCTGTGAGATATAGCTAAATAGGTGAAGGGTATTACTGACCTTAGTGACACAGAAGAGAACATAAACAAGACAGGTTTATAAAAATTACAATAAATCCACATTACATCAATTTTTAGCCATCTTTTTATATGTGATAGCCATATGAGTCTATTGAAAACAGCAAATTTAATCACCTAAATTGGATAAGAAAGGAATAAGTTATAAAGATTTTAGTCAGGAAGGGTCCAACTTGTGAAAAAATATTAAGGCTAACTATAAATGGGATATTTGGAAGCCTTAATAACCAAATTAGAAAATGGTCATAAAAGAAAAAATGTGAATCTATGTGTTAGCTAGACGTATGGAAATGTTGAAAAACATTGGACCTATGTAGAAAAAGTTATGCCTTTGCGAATGAGACCTATGCGGATGAATCCGTGAAACCGAATAGGTTCAAGTATGATTAAGCTAATTAAGACATAAAGAATCAGGTACTCAAAATTGTCAACTAAGTTTGGACATAATGAAGTCCAAGACTCCTAATTTCAAGGGAAATTTGGCTTGAAACCAATTTGACCATTATAGAAGAAGATATAAATTTATAATGATATGTGTTAAGAAATGAGAATTTTGTAAATATGACTAATGTGGGTTTATGTAATTTTTATGCATGTTACCCAATCGCTTGTGAAAGCAAGCGAGGAATAGAACTAGAAGTCGTACCTAGTACCTCTCACATTCAAGAAAATTAGAAAAGAGATCAGAACCCCTGAGACAGTCGGGGGTGAGTATAATCATTCTACTATACTTGTGTAGTAATCCTTTTTCTTATCTTGCGGCTTGTTGAATTATCCTCGAATCTATATGACTTATTTGATATATGACTCCGTGTGATTGAGTCTAGCATGTTGTATGCTAGATTGACTAGATGATATTCAGATTCTTTGCATCTTTCGGTTCCCTTGTTATGTTGAACCTATTAATTGCAATTCTTTAACGAATTATGTTTTTCTTGTTAGCCATGATTGATGATCACAGGATACCCAGCTGACGGAGTATATTATCAAACCATATGCACATAGGTAACCTACTAATGATGGGTTAGATTCAGGTTCTACTTAGAGAGGGCAGGCCTCCAGGGGTAGGGTTAGGCCAACCTTGTCTATAATCAAAAAGGGGAGATACGCCATACTAAAATGCCTCTGTCTTTTCCTAAGAAATTTAGAAAATCAGAACTCAGAAATGAGAAAGCTCAGAATTAGAAATCCTGTAGAACTCTACCAAAGAAAGAACACAGAACTCAGAAAAGAACCCAAAACTCAAAAAAGAATTCAGAAACCATATTCATTTTTATAATAGAACAATTCATATTGAGATTTATTATTGATACTCATGTGATTGCAACATTTGAAATTACTACCAGCTTATTCATTGATACCATGTATTATTGCTTCGAATGCCATAGACCATTCTTATAAAGCTAGCCTTGTGTTACCTAGCCTCACAATCATAGTAGCATGTTTATATCTCGTTAAGTTGTGTTGTAGACTCGCCTCTCACTATTATCATTTTAGGGGATTAGCAGATCGTACGAGAGAGAAATCTAAGCCTTTTGAGACTCGCTTGGATAATCAGACAAGTAATGTTTTGGCATGATGTAAATTGCATATGCTTATAGCTGCCCCATGGTTTGTCATAATCATATGTACATGATACATATATGGATATACTATGTTATTGAGAATGATGTCATTTGATGATATGAGATTATCATAGATTGACAGTTTATAAGTGGATAATGTATGTTAGAATTACAGATTTAGATCCTTAATTCATTCAAAAATGTTAAGCAGGTATATGGATAATTAATCAAACAAACTAATGGGTTACGTCGGATTTTTAGTATAATATAGAAAAGTTAGGCTTACTACGGGTTTTGGTGGCATTAAGCCTACCCATTCCCTAGTGTCAACACAGTCCAAAAAGGCGGGTCATGTCACAAGTGCACATGTTAATGACAATAACAAAAAACCTAAACTGTCATAGACTTTTTTTCTTACAGTAAAATAACCACGTGAGTTGTGTACTTTTGATGTTTTAATTTCTTGTTTTCTTAAACTTCAAAGCTTTGCATATCCACATGATGGTTTTTTGTTGTTAAATCACAACCCTCCCCCCGGATGATGTTGCAACCACCGCCTTCTGCAGTCTCCATCGAGTCTCGGCCCCGTCTGTACAAAGGGGAGCCGACGTTTTTTCTCACCAAGGACGAGGAAGATCAACTTG
Source organism: Erythroxylum cassinoides (assembly GCA_027478405.1). Classification (NCBI taxonomy): domain Eukaryota; kingdom Viridiplantae; phylum Streptophyta; class Magnoliopsida; order Malpighiales; family Erythroxylaceae; genus Erythroxylum; species Erythroxylum cassinoides. Next base: position 39,960,059 of record JANIPM010000006.1, read on the forward strand.
CAGCTCCGTTTAAACTAGCCTTGGTTGGGAAATTTTCTAAAGGAAGACCGAAGATGGACTTTCTGAGGTCCTCGTTTGCTAAGATCGGTTTTAGGGGTAATTTTACCCTGGGTATGATCGACTTCCGACACGTCCTCATTTGTTTTGACCTAGAGGAAGACTACCAGCGATGCTGGCTACGAGCACTATGGACCTTCGACGGACACATCATGCGAGTTTTCAAGTGGGCGCCAGATTTCCACCCAGACCACGAATCCTCTATTGTTCCTATTTGGGTTTCTTTTGCAGGATTGCCGATCCACTGCTTTAATGAACAATACCTACATAGGATGGCCACCATGATCGGGATTCCTCTGAAAATCGATGTCCCAACGCTAAATCTATCCAGGCCTTCGGTTGCTCGAGTGTGTATTGAAGTGGATCTATTGACTGAGCTACCGTCTCGCTTGCGTTTGGGAACGGAAGTCCATCCCTACTTCCAATCGGTGCTGTATGAAAATCTGCCCTCCTACTGCCGCTACTGTCGGAAGGTTGGTCATAAGCTAGATGAATGTCGCCACAAACATTCGCCCTCTTCCTCTGCTACCAACTCAGTCCCCGGAATAGCCTTGGCTCCACCCTCTGCTCCTGTTCAAGTTTGGAAGGCTAAAGCCTCTGCTGAAATTGGGCCATCTGGTCTGACTGAGCCAGTCCAGAATGTCTCTCCTCCCACTCCCTCCGGCTCTCCAATTCTCCCTGTTCTTGAGCCAGTGGTGTCCGCAGATCCTCCTCGGATGACCGCAGCTAACGCCTCCAACATCCCCAGTTCTCAATTTGTGAATTTACCTGCTCCCGATGAGGCCACTGGCTATACTGACCACAATGATCATTCTACTTTACTCTCCAGCGACGAATTTATTGCAATGGCTGATGCTTCGGTGAAAGATACAGCAACTGAATGCGCCACTTTCTCTGAACCTTCCATCCCTGATATTATGCACTCTGCTTTCAGTCCTGTATCCACACAAATGATTGATAATACGGACATTATATTGGCGGATTCTTCTGGGGTTTCTAATCTGCAAGCCACAATTGATAAGGCTGTACCTACATGTATTCGTACTCACTCTGTCGCTGTTCTGGTCAACGCCGACGTCGGTACTTTGCCACCTACAGTCCAAGACGATTTCTGGCTTGGCACAACCTCCGGTCAGCTGAATGTGGATATCTCCAGAATGGTACAATCTGAAGGAGAAACAACTCTACCGAAACGGGGACGTCCTCCGGGCTCGAAAAATAAGAAAGTCACCTTTGATACTGAGTCTCTTCGCCGATCGGCGAGAGCACCGCAGACTACTTATTCCGCCAATTAATCATGATTAATAGCCTATTTTGGAATTTGCGTGGGGTGGGTAATCGGGCCACCCAACGTCGTTTACATTTTCTAACTGAAATGCACAAATTATCTGCAGTCTTCGTGATTGAGCCGATGGTGCAACCTGCCATTCTCGATAGTCTGCTGAGGAAGCTCCACTTCACATCCGGCTATGTCTCAGACACAAATAAAATCTGGGCCCTATTTTCCAATGCCTATTCTGTTACACTACTACGTGGCACCGAACAAGTTATGCACTTGCAATTAACACATGTCACTGTGCCAACAACTTTCTACATCTCTATCGTCTATGCGAAGTCGACAAGACGGGATCGTTTTGCTTTATGGTCTGAATTATGTGCTTTTCGAGTTGCTCATGCTAATACTCCATGGTTATTGGGGGGCGATTTTAATGTCATCCGCAGCATTGACGAATATAATGGTCTTGGCTCTCCTGAACTTGCTTCTATTGATGATTTCAACACATTCATCACTTCTTGCAATCTATTGGAACTCCCGACGCAAGGCCTCGAATTTACTTGGGTTGGCAACCGATCCAACGGTCGGGTCATGAAAAGGTTGGATAGGACATTAGTATCTTCAGAATGGTCGGATCTGTTTCCGATCAGTACAATCCAGAACTTAAATCGAACGGGGTCTGACCATAGTCCGATGTTGTGCCAATTTACCACGGAGCAAGTTTCCCGTCCACGGCTATTCCGTTTCCAGCGGATGTGGCTACGTCGTTCTGATTTCTTCCACACGGTGAAACATAATTGGGATCAACCATTAGCATGTTATGGTATGTTACGGTTTTCCCTTAAGCTTCGTCGCCTTAAATCCTGCCTGAGATTGTGGAACAAGGAGAAATTTGGGGATGTCTTTCTTAATCTGAAATTGGCAGAGACTGCTGTGATCCAGTTGGAACGGGAGTTTGAAGAATCTGGGACACCCGATACTCTGAGGCAGCTAAATAAATCCAAAGCTGAACTGTTGCTAAGGCTTCACGAACAAGAGGATTTTATGCTACAAAAGATGAGATTGAAATGGCTCAAGGAGGGCGATGCTAACACCGCATATTTTCACGCTTCTCTAGTGAAGAAACGAACGCGATTGGGGATTCATAAAATTAGAGATGGAAACGGGCAATGGTTGACCGACCCGACACACATTGAACTTGAAGCGGTTAGATTTTTTCAATCCCTCCTGTTACAGGAGGTAGTTGATGATGAGGAGGAGGCGACATCTAGGCTGTTAAGCTACATACCAAGGCTTGTTGAGGATGAAGACAATGTAATGTTGCTACAACCGGTTACAATGGAGGAGGTTCAACAAGTAGTCAGGGGTTTATCGTCTACTAGTGCGCCCGGAGTTGATGGATATTGTGGAGCATTTTATCATAATTGTTGGGACATCATATGCCATGATCTATTTGATGTCTGTACTGAATTTATGTCAGGAGTTCCGGTTCCCCGTGCAGTAAGTAGTACACTGATTACTTTTTTTCCGAAAACGCTTCATGTCAATTCTTTCTCCGACTTTCGACCAATCAGTCTTTGTACCTTCCTGAACAAAATATTCACGAAGATAATCACAGAACGGTTGAAACTTGTCTTACCAAAGTTGATATCCCCTGAGCAATCGGCCTTTTTATCTGGGCGAGACATTGTGGACAACATACTGTTGGCTCAGGATTTGTGCCAATTTATTGATTACAGTGCTCGAGGTGGCAATATTATACTCAAACTGGATATGATGAAAGCTTTTGACCGTGTTTCATGGTCTTTCCTCTCCCGTATAATGGCGGCCTTTGGTTTCAATAGTGGGATTATCAAGCTGATTATTGGGACCCTTCAATCCAGCTGGTTTTCAATTTTGGTGAATGGCAGTCCGGTGGGTTTCTTCCAATCGTCCCGAGGCATTAAACAAGGAGACCCTTTGTCCCCTTACTTGTTTCTTTTAGTCTCAGAGGCTTTGACTCGCTCCATGCAATCTTTTGTGCTACAAGGCCGGATAAAGCCTTATGGTGTCCCTTCTAGCTCGGCAGCAACATCTCATCTATGCTTTGCAGACGATTTAATTATCTTTATCCGGAGCGATAAACGCTCACTAGCCCAACTAAATCTCTTGCTTGACGACTATGAAACAGCCACGGGACAAAAGGTAAACAAACACAAAAGTTGTTTTCTCTTATCGGCAGGTGTGACTCCCAATCATAAAAGAGATGTTCTGCAGCTCCTGAACATGGCCCATGGCTCTTTCCCATTGCCATATTTGGGTTGTCGACTATTTCAAGGCAGGAAGACAGAGCGTATGTTCACTCACCTAGTCGAGGCAATTGAAAACCGTGTTTGTAGCTGGAAGAATAAATGGTTATCCCCTGCAGCTCGGATGATTTTGATCAAACATGTATTATCTTCCATCCCACAACACGTTTTCACTGCTATTGAACCTCCTAAGTCCACCCTACGCAAAATAGAGAAGGTCTTTCAACAGTTTTTCTGGGGAAGCTATTTTGAAGATACCAAACGCCATTGGCGTTCATGGGATCGACTCTCTTTCCCGGTGGATGAGAATGGGTTGGGATTCCGGAAATTGGAGGATATTGTTGCTGCCTACTCGATTAAGTTGTGGTGGAAAGTCAAGAACCAAGTGGGTCTCTGGGCTAAATTTGTTACCTCTCTATCACCAACTGCACGACGTAGGACGCATTGGCGGCGAGTTGCTAAAGTTGATCGGATTGCACAGGACCATGAGTATATTTCTATCCACACTGGTTTGGTATCATTCTGGACAGATAACTGGTCAGGACTTGGCGCTTTTTCTCCACTGGATTAGGTTCAGCACCTCCCTCTCCTACACCTCACTGTCCAAGATTTCTATACCCAACGCGAGGAGTTGTTGGGCTGTATAGTACCTCTCTTGCAACCTGACCACGCCGCATTTATAAATTCCCATTTGTAGCAGTTTTCTTATGGTCCCGATCGATGACTTTGGAAGCCGACGGTTACTGGCAAATTCAGCCTTTCCTCAGCATATGAATTGGTACGCTCTCGTCACCCTATCAGTGTCTCTCTTCGCCAAGCCTGGAACAAGTTTCTGCCAAAGCGGATATCAATCTTTGTGTGGCGTCTCTATAACTCCATTCTACCTTTTCCGGAAACATTAAACAAGTTAGGTTTCGTTCTCAATCCTTCGAAATGTAACTTTTGTTCCATGGCAGCCGACAGTGTGCAGCATACATTTTATGAGTGTCCCATGGTTAGACTGATCTGGAGCCATTTTTCAACACTGTTACATATCCACTTATCTTTCCCACCTGACCTTTGGTTATTTATCCGGGAGTGGTCCATTCTTGGACGGGGAGACACTGCTAGGAAAGTGATCATTTCGGTCATACCTTACTTCATCCTTTGAGAAATATGGAAAATGCGCAACCTGTTTGTGTATGAGAATAAATCCACCACGGCCTCATCTTTTTTTCTTTCGATCACACAGCATGTTTCCTCCATGGTAAGAGTTCATAATTTATTTCCAAAGACTCGATAGGAAATGGTTGATCTATCCAGATCTTTTAACTGTAACTTTCAATTGCCTCGTAAACCGGTGATTATGACGTTGTGTTAGAGACCCCCGGATGATTGTGACTTTGTTCTTAACACAGATGGCTCCTCGCTCGGATGCCCCGGACCTTTAGGTTTGGGATTTGTGGTATGCAATGCCACTGGTGCTTTCTTGTTTGCTGAGTGTCGATACTATAACTTGAATGTTAGTTTTGCCATGGAAATAGAGGCCATAGTTTGTGGCCTTCGGTATTGTAATGCCAGTGGCTTCCGAAAAATACAGGTCCAAACAGACAATCTGAGCATTGTGCAGCTACTGCACCAAAATTCAGACTCTTGGCCATGGAGATATGACACAGAACTTGCAAATATTCGTCGTTTACTTTCTGTCTCGACGTTGTCCATTATTCATGTTTATCGGGAGGTTAATAGCTTTGCTGATTATTTAGCAAAGTTAGCATCGGGTGGTACTTCCACACAATTCGCGACGGACACATCTTTACCTATTCCACTACGGAAAATCTTGCGTATGGAACAACTCTTTGTTCCATACATCCGGTATAAACCATGAGCCTCACATCTTCTCTTTACATGGCTTTTGTAATGCATTTCACATACTTTTGTACGCCATCTTATTAATAAAATCCCCCCCCCTTTTATTTTAAAAAAAAAGTTAGTTTTTAAATACTGGGGATTTCTTATGATGCTTTACAAGTGATTATATACCATTCCATGTGGAGTGAGTGTAATGTTCGAACGTAGTGTGCCCTTATCCTAGGGTATGTGCCGGAATGACCTTCAGGTGCCTCGGTGCGTATCATTAGGTAAAGGGGCACTACACAAGCTTAGGTTAAGGAAGACATTTTCAAGTAACCTGATGGAGGTAAGGGTGCATCAGAAAGATGTAATTGTATTTATTTTTAAAAAAAGAAAAGTAAAATATATAACAACAAATGTATTAATCTGTTAAGAGACTCATCCTTGCTATCATAAGGAATAACCAGTTGTTTTGGAAAGGATATTTGATCATGCTCATCAATTGGTTCGATGCCTTCTCTTACACGTAATAAAAATTCACAAAAAGCTGGATTTGATATAGCTCTCATATTTATTATCAAAGAGAATTTAAGCATTTATTGCCAAAGATGTGAATTTAGAAGACTCGAATCACTGAGCTTAGTCAATAATGGGTAATGTTTGACGAAAATCAACACCAAATATAATAATTTTTAGTCCAAAAGGTTCATTAGAATCGACGATATCTTAAAGCAAATCATTAAAAGCTTCAATAGCTTCTCGTTTTGCCATGGAAGCCTCGTCTCATAAGATAAGGCTACATTCAAATATCAATTTTCCAATACTGCTCAGCTTATTTAATTGACAAACTTTTTCTTTGAAAAATCAAGTGGGATTTTAAATTTTGAGTGATTTGTCCTACCACCAGGAAGGACCGACACTGTAACACCTGATGTAGCAACAGCAATTGCAATATGTCCTTGTGACCTTAAGTTTGCAATGAGAGCTCGATATAAGAAGGTTTTCCCAATTCTACCAGGACCATCAATAAAAAAAACTTCCACCACTTGAAGGCAAAACTAAATCTAGTATCAAATCAAATATGTATTTATGTTTGTTATTCAACCTTGATTGTAATAATAGGTCTTCTGGGTCAACCTGTATACTCTTCTCACTTTGTATTTCTTTAGTTTAATTTTCATGATAATCAATATGAAATTGATGATCAGTAAAATGGTAATCAGCTAAGCTCTTCTCCATTTGCTCCAAAGATTTACTAATATCTTAAAGGGCCATTTTTAAAATATCATCAGATGTGTAGGTACTATAGTAAGAAGCATATTGATAGTCAGAATAAAGGTCGTCTTTGAAAGTTTCCCAGAGCTGCTTAGAATTAGTTGGCGAACAATAGAACAGAAGCGTAGCAAATAAAAGTCTGAGTGAGTTGGCATTTAAAACATAATAGCCTCCTCAAGAGTTTGTTGTATATAAAAATCAGACGCCAGCAATCCCAACTGTAGTGCAGCCTCTCTAAAACAGCTTCTTTCCTCACCATCAATAGTCAACAAGTCATCAAATGATGTTGGTCTTTTAATATGTATGAGTAATAACCTTAAGTAACACCTTCTCCTTCTCTAAGGTCAACAGTAACCAATCTCCCAATTACTTTTCTTCAACTTCTTTCTGACCATGTTTTTGTTTTTCAATTCTAAACAAAATATTCCAGAAAATCTTTATATAAACATTTGATCTCTTCTGCCTTTTTATTTGTCAAATTCATTAAAAAATTCAATGAGCATTGTTTTTTAGAAGTCAATTTTTCTTAACAAATAGAAAAGTTCTGCATTTTTGTCAAAGGAAATAAACTAATGATCTGGGAGATGAACCTGGAGTATATAAACTGATGGATTAATCTCAACCAGGAAAAATTCATATATACGCCATAAAGCTTCAAGAGGTGAAATCCAACAGCCTTCTTGGAAATTACTTATTTCATCAATATCAGTTGCGGTCTCCTAGTCGACAATACCAAAATTCACAAGGTCATAGCCCTTAAAAACATATTTGTATAAGTATTTGACAAGCTTCACAGTTGAATATATTTCAACATTTATGTGACAATTTAGCATCAAGAGATATGGATTATGAGGAACAACCCACCTATTATTAGTCTTATATCTGCAAATTTTAGCTTTCCTACCATCATCTCTTCGTCTATAACATGGATAACTTTCCTCGCCATGAGCAGTAAAAAGAGCAAAATTCTTGGGATAATGATTTTTGTATGCACCATTTTTCATGCAAGGGCAATCTTTATTCATAAAAGCACAAGGACCATGAATCATATGTTTAATGACAAGAGAATATAATTGCGAATTTTGATCAGGATCTGGTATTTCAGCAAATATGATCTGATCATAGGAATCTAGATTTAACAATTTAGAATGTGGCTTAAGTATCAGTACTAAATGAGCATAAGGGAATCCACGCTTTTGAATTTCAATAACATAAACAAATGCAGCCACATCTCTAAAGATTTGTTTTTTGATCAACTCATTCTTGAGAATTTCAAATTTAGCTCTAAATTCTCTAGCCAATAATCTGGTCTATCTTATATTTTTTCATGAAATTTGAGATTGTCTTGTATCTCTCTCCACATAAGGTTACAAGTCATGGTTAGAAAAATATCTAGTTTACTTACAAGTCATGGTTAGAAAAATATATGGTTTACCATACTTTTGTACCAAACCATTGCATCAAGATAACGTCATTTATGTCCCTTTAACCACTGATAAATGAAGCTGGGACCATAACTCTACAACCAATTCTTGAACCTTCTGTTTGACCTACACTAACACTATCCAAAACACCTTGCAGTATTTTTGTCCGTATCTCATTTTGTCTTTTTCTATGGAAATCAAGTTGAGATGTTTCAATCTTTATATAAGTGCCCTCACCAAATTGTTGAAGCAATCTGAAGCTATGAAGCAGCATAGATTCATCATTTTATCTCATTTGGAGCCGATAACAGTAATATTCTTTAATGGAAACAAAACCATCTTCGTAGGATTCTTCATCCGCAACTAGTAGCCAAAAAGGTGAATATGACAAATAAAACGGTGGAATTAAATAATATGTTCAAAATGATAAAACGAAAAAAGAAACTTGCCTGTATTTTCCACAGTGAACAATTTAGATGGATTACAAAGGAGTTGAAATGAACATCAGTTCCCTCATAAAAAACATTGCTCCTGTTTCTCTTTGAAATTAACCACTTAATTCCACGATGTCATTGAGATTCACTATGAGGAAATAAAAGAGGATATTGAAGGGGTCATAACATGCATAATAAGATTAAATTCTATAACTTATACCCGAGTGAGCATAGACTTGGATGTGAGAACATTTATCAATTTGTTCATCATCAATCTCATTCCATATAGCAGCCACTTGTGATGCAGTAGGAAGATTATAAATACGTTGATCAAGGCCAGGATAACACCTTAGGATTATTGCATGATTCTCAAGTGATGGAATCTCCCTAAGACTTCGAAAGAACTTAGCATAAGGATTTTCTTGTAGAATTTCCATAATCAATTTTAATGTATTCTCACAAAGTTTATCACAACTATTAGTCCTTTTTAGTTCCTCATCAGTATCAAGGAAATAGAGTTAGATTCCAGATACCTTATCAGTTGTCGAAACTAAACTATCAAGGAAATGATAAACTTGACCCTAGAAATGTATAAACCCTTTTCTTGTTTTTTGTTAGTTCTCGATCATACCTAGCTCCATAGGAAGTAAAAGCTATGTTATTATTATATATACGAACATTCTTTCTAAATTGTTTTGATTGTTCATCATTGTCAATAAATAATCATTTCAAAGCGTATGGCATTTGAGGGGCAACAATGGAAATTTGTCCTAATAAACAACAGAATGATGGAGATTCAAGATAAAATTTGTTTGCATGACAATGTTTGCAATTTGGAATAAAACGAAGTTGTTGAGCCTCAATAGGTAAATTCTGCAAGGATGCTAACTTTCACGAAGAGCAATGACGGTTTGTCCCTTAAAATATATAAAAATAAGATGATGATTTTGTGTAGTATAACATTCCAAATAGTAAAAATATAGGTAAAAAAATTTATACCTTGATCTTCAACACGTATCACTGAGTTATGTTGAACTGGAAAAGAAGATAGAGTTGGACAATTTGAGTTATCACATGTCACATTAGATGCTTGAAATGTTGATGTCGTATCAACAATTTCTTCTAGTTGGAGAGAAGAATGAGTTAGATCAACACGATTCATATCAAAATTGAGAGATCGATTTTCTAATAGCTGACCAGTAAATTGACGAATGTAAAGTTAGCCGCCATTCACTATCAATGAAAGAATTTGAATGTTGATCACTAACTATTTGACAAATTGTAGGCAAAGTAGCACCTCTCTTTTTTGCAGCACGAGTTTCTCTAAGTCACCATAAGAATTCTCGTTTTTCATTTTCTGGCATGTCAATGTACCTTTTACGTCTATTGGCATTTCTATCCATATCTAAATTCAAACAATATTTACGTTCTTCATATATCGATATGTATTATTTAAAAAAAAAATTAAATATCGACGCTAAAAATATGTGAGAAATATATATATAAATCTATACTATTTATATTATTAAATACATATTATTAATAATATTAAATAAGATAAGATATATATATATGTAGATTATAAATGTTATTCAACGATGCTTAGTTACATTAATAAACGATGACTACAATTTTAAAATGTCAAAATATAGCATGATAAAAAAAATGAAGCAATAATCTCATTTTTATCGACCAATATAAGAGAATACATCTAACAAAATCATAGATTTAATAAAGAGTTTTATCATGAACCAATAATTTATACTATATTTGTTAATATAACAAAATACATGCAACAAACCATATGTTTAAGAAAGAAGCTTAATCATACATCTAACAAAGAAGATAAATAAATAAAAAAAGTAATCATCATATTAATGAGGAACAAATAAAATGGAATTTTATATAATAATTTTTTTTGACAAAATTAGACATACCTAAATAGCACAATAACAAACAACGTAAGAACGAACAAGAAGAAAACCTAAAAAAAATTTAAGGTCAAATGTGATTAGGAAAAACAATTTTAGGAAATGAAATATTTAAAAGATTAATTGCGGATATGATGTAACAATTATACAAATGAAAGCTACTTAAAATTGTTTATCATGTATTTTGTA
>JANIPM010000006.1:40013819-40026647 GCA_027478405.1 Erythroxylum cassinoides
AATTCACATGCTGATTAATAATAACAATAATAATAATAAACAAATTTATTTTCTAATTAAATGTAATATATTATGTATATAAAACTTTAATAATAATAATAATAACAATTAAGTTAAAAATAATTATTTAATTTATTAAATAAAAAATAATTAATTGAATTATAATATGTTATGTATATATTTACGTATACACGGTTGTGACTTAACAATTCACAACCGTGCGTCAGTGTCATGCCTGTGACTATGTAGTCACAATATACAATAGTTTTGAATAGCCTTCAACTCGGATTCGCTTCAAATTTGGAGCATAAACTCGTCGCATATTTTCTTCCCTCTTTACCAAATTTCACGAGCATCTAAATTTATTAAGAAAGTATTAATTATTTAATTATGACATAATTAATTGATTAATTTATTGTAATATATTTGACACATATAAAAATGAAATGAATGAACTAACTACAATATTTTACTTTAACTAAGTACAATATTTAATTGATGACAAAACCTTTTAATTTTTTTTATATTACGTTTCTTTTTTTTCATTGCAATTTTTAATAACTCATTTTACTTATCTATTTTTAGCATTCTAATTTATATATTTCTATCCTAATTCTCTTCTTATTGTACATTTCAAATTTAAATATATATATAAATTTATTACAAAATTTTAAATTACAAAATATTTATTTATTTTCAACTTGTTTCATTTAATTCACACCCACTATATATCTTTATTACTTTTTTAGTTACATATTAGAATATTTTTAATTTAGTTTATATATTTAATCCATTTATGACAAATACATTACACTATATATTTTTTTAATTTTAATTTTTTCACCCTAAATTTTTACTAACTAATTTTACTTATTCATTTCTTATATTCTAACTTACACTTAAATTTATACTGATATTACATGTAAAAAAAAGATTAATGCCGTCATTATACTACTGTACTGCGCATTTGCGCATTGTATATCTGCTAGTCCCGAAAAAAAAGAAAGAAAAAGAGCCGTACAGAACTCACTCTACAACCTTAAAGCATGTCCTCTCTTCGTCAACATTACTCACTCTTCCACATTTATCCCTTGGCGACCAAATAAATTACAACTTTCCTCTGCTACTCTCGTAATTTTGTTCTTTTCTCAATCTTCAATCCCCATTTTCCAATCGCCGATCCGTTCTCTTTACCTATTCTGCTACGGCTTTTGAATTTCAAGCAGTTGATCGTACTTAGGGAGTTAGCTTTTGTCTGTTGTTCTTACAAATCTGAGATTTGGGGGTTCACTATCAGGATCGATTAGAGTTTGAGATTAGGGTCTAGTTCGAGTAGTTAGTTAGTTTGTTGGTTATCTGTATTTGCAGTTAGGGTTTGTTTAATAATTTTATTCTCATTTATTGAGGATGCCGCGAAGTTCACGCCACAAATCGACCAAGCATAGCTCTAGGGAATTGAGGGAATACTCGGATTCGGAAAAGGATTCGAGTTCGAAGGATCGAAAAGGAGGAGGAGAAGCAGGAGGAGGAGAGGAGAGGGTGAGCAGTGATAGGGTTTCATCTGGAGAGAAGAGAAAGCAGCTTGAATCATCCAAGGATGATAATAACATTAAAAATAATAATTATAACGACTCTACTGGGTCTAGAAATGGAGAGGAGCATTCGTCCAGTAAGAGGCGGAAAGAGAGGGTTGATGATGCGGTGAGTGATAGGTGGAATGGTCGTGGGGAGGATGATAGAGGAGGAGCAGAAGGCACGAAGAAGTCGAAAGATAAGAGTAGCGAATCATCATCTATCAAGAGAAGAAGGAGAGATGAGAACGAAGGGTTGTTGGTGAAGAAGAGTAGTAGTAGTAGTGGAAAGAGTGAGGGAAAGCACAAGGAATCAAATAAAGCTGAAAGGGAGAGGGATAAGGATAGGGATAGAAAGGGTAAGGCTGAAAGGTTTGTTGATGGTGAAGATCCATGTGCAGTAAAGCATTTGTCCCAAAAAACTGGTAAGGTAACTAGTTGATTTGTGGTTGGTTTTCGTAGCAGTTATTTACTTTTACTCTTAAGTGTTTGTGATTTGCTTGGTATCTACGTTTACTTTGCAGTTGGTGGTTGCTGGTTTATCTTATTTCACTTTGTTGACACTGTCTTTGTTGATCTTCAATTTTTATTCTTCAAATGTTGCATGTAATGTTGAGGTTCGTTGGTGAAAGTTTTGCCTGTAATGCTGAAAGTAAGATTGCGCAAATTCTGTTGGTTGGATAATTATTTGACCTGATTTTGGCTTTTTAATATATAAAATTTTTGATTGATCATAAATAGCATTGTCCATTTGAGCAGCATTAGTCAATGAATTGAAAAAGCTTTAACATGTCTTATCCTTAATGGATGATTTTGGCCGCCTCGTGTAAGAATGCAATTTGAAGGGAATTACTAAAGATATTTTAGACGGCATGAACTTTGTTATTTGTAGCTTCAAAGGGGTAAGTAAATTCTTGGTAGCTTTTAAATTGAAATGGGGTTGGAGGATGCAATAGTTGAAACGATAAGTTAAAGAGAATATCATCTCAACATTCAAATATTTATATTGAAACCCTAATTCCTTTTCTTTTTTTTGGTATCCAACAAAGAACTAATTCTGTTTATACATGTGAGGTTGAGTCATAATCACGTTCATATTTTAATTACCATGACTAATGGATGAACAAGTTCTCTATATCTGGAACATAGGAGTGTGTAGTGGGGATGGTAAGGAGTGGTTCTCGGTCTTTTCTGTTGTGAAGGGGCTTGTTAGTTGGCTTTGTAAATTGGTAATGTATTGAAAGTGCTTACATATGAACTCTTCAAGTAAATTAATTAAGGAGAACTCAGTCAAGCTAAATGTTGTATTTGGTTGGTATTTTTGTTATGTGTCACATTGTTATTCCGCAATTTGATGGGTTGCTTATGCATGTAAACTCAGTTTCCAATCCAGATATGGTCTATGTTATATTAAAAAGGTAGTTGATAATTTCTTTTCGTTGAAGTTTGGGCAATTGGTAGGATGTATAACAATTTATTCTCTTTGAGATATAGTTATTATTATTTTAGTGGGATGCAAAGCTTGTACTATTCTTTTCCTTTCTTACCTTATTATGGGCTTGCCTTTTTTTTGTGTTGGTTGGCTACAACTATTGACAACTGCATAGTCAAGTTTGATTATAAACTATTGGGTTAGAAGCATAGTTTGTGATCTTATAAATTTTCCTTGAAGCTCCAATTAATCTTGGTTTATTCTTTGATGCAGATTTTGATGTAGATCTATTGCGTAGCCCTGAATCGGGTATTCAATTAGATAGACGAAGGAGGAGGAGGAGAGATGGTTCTAGTGATAGAGACAAATATCAAGATGATGTAGACATTGGTGACAATTTATATTCCTCAAAAGAGGATTTCTCAAAGGATGGAAGATTAAGGAATGGGAAGTATAAGGAAGAGAGATATAAAGAGAAGTACCATGTGGATAGGGAATGCAAGTACCATGAAAGCAAACAAAAAGATGAACGTGTTTCAACAGACTATACCCACAATAGGTTGGATGATAAGCATTTGAGGGATGAAAAGGAAATTACAGAAATTTGGCCTAAGAGATCAAAGCCTCAAGATGGAAAATATGACCATGAGCGAGATGATGATCTTGATTGTGATCATGATTTTGATCTCAGATGGGATTGTGAAAATTACCATGACAAAGATCATGAAAATTATCACGATAGAGATTGTCACTGCATTCGTGATCATGAGCATGATTGGGACTATGAATGCGATCATGAGCTTTGTCGTGATTGTGAGCATAATAGAGATCGTGATCGTGATCCTAACCTTGATCGTGATTGGGATTGGGACCAAGATCGTGATAGAGTTAAAGATTGTGATCAAGACTCAGACCATGATAAAGACAAAGAGTATGAGCAAAATATGGATTATGATGGAGCAGATGATGAGGGGATTTTAAAACGCAAAGATAGCTGGAAGGAAAGAAAGAGATCTCTTGATGATTACATTTATGGGAAATCTAAAGTTATCCAAGCTTGCTATCCTAATGTGGAAAAGAAGTCTTTTAGCAGCAATAAAATGGAGACAGATATAGACAGGGGAAGGTCACAAGCACGACAACCTCAGCAAGACAACATTGTCAGTGGCAACAGAAGAAGGACTTGCCCAAGTACTTGTTCAGCAGATGAGTATAGGTAAATACCTATATACATTTCAACCTATGTATTCAATAAAATTTAGTTACCATCAAGAATTCGTAATGCCATCTCTGCTTCCCTTTGTAATTTACAATTTAGTCATCATGCTTTTTCTTTTGGTTTACAAGAAGGTAGTGTTTTGGCTTTAAAGACAGAAATTTGTTATATATTCTCTTTCCACAGTTACTGTGAACTACTAGTGACGACTGCAGTGTTACATATAACAATGTGTTTTTATGGGTCAACCCCATTCATTACCATTTTGACACTGAACTTATTTACCGTCCCAGTTCTTTAGCAGTTAGTTTCTATCTTTTGAGTGCATGAGACTGGTTATGGATTTGCAGTTAGTTTCTATGTTTTGAGTGCTTGGGAGTGATTATGTATTTGCATCTTGCTGGTTTTTCCCCCTATATTTTGTGTTCCTCTGTGGACCTGAGTTTGCAAATATGCAGTCATGTGTAATGCGGTCCTCTACAACCTCCTAAGGATGTGAAAGGACTAAAATATTTCGGTAAAATATTCTATTGACTCTATTGTTTGATACTTAGGCACTGATTTGTTGTTCTATCTGTTGAAGTGCGTTGCCATGTTTCAGATAACGCCTATTGAAAGGCAATTCTGTGTGGACTCACATTTCCATCTTGAAATAAGCATTTTATGTTTCCAGTTGAATAGAAGGATGATTATGTTGTCCTTAAAAATTTTCTTTGCTAGGCATTTTAAACCAGACAAGCTAAAATATAGAGATGCGGTGACAGAACAATGGCCTAAAACAGCCCCTTTTAGTGAAGTGATTAGTTTTCCTGGAGCTTCAGAAAGGGCATCTAAATATAGATCAAGTGAGAGATCTACAAAGTTGGATGATGTGCACATGGGGGATTTGTCATCAGAGAGATCAACCTCTAAAACTTCGCCCATGGGCTTGGTGGATCGGTCTCCTTTGTCCAGTAGTCTTGAGCGCAGGTATACAATCAGAAGTACTAGGCAGAGTCTGGACATTGAAGAATCAGTTAGGAGGAGCAATGTTTCTGTCAGTGCAAGAGACTTGACCCCCCATGAGGATAGTTCAACGTGTGATATGCTTTTAGAGAAGCCACTGGTGGATGATTACATTCCAGCTGTATCAGCATTTTACAATAGAACAAGTCAGGGCAACCCTGCCCTGATGCCTGGATTCAGAGGTGGAGTTGACTCCCCTTTCATCAGTATGCTGGAAGAAGACAGTAGAACCAACAGTGGAACTAGGTATAAGCGTAGTGGTGAACCCAATTTTGGAAGAGGACAAGGAAGTACATGGAGAGGTGGCCCAAACTGGTCCTCACCAATGCCAAATGGTTACATTCCTTTCCAACATGGACCTCCTCATGCAAGTTTTCACAACATGATGCCGCAGTTCCCGTCTCCACCCTTGTTTGGTGTTAGACCCTCCATGGAAGTCAACCACTCTGGAATTCCTTATCATATTGCTGAAGCTGACAGGCTTTCTGGTCTTTTGCGTCCACTTGGTTGGCAGAATATGATGGATGGATCAGGGCCTACTCATGTGCATGGATGGGATGGAAATAGTGGTGTGTATAGGGATGAAATGCCAATGTATGGAGGGCCAGAATGGGAGCAGAGTAAGCATCCAATGAATGGTAGGGAATGGGAATCTAGTGTAGACAATTGTAAAGGGAAAAATGGTGATGCAAAGACAGATTTGCCACTAAAATCCTTGAAAGAGGATAATCAGAAGCAAGCTTCTATAGATGCTTTGTTCTCTGGGAAGGAAGGTCGAAAGCCAGAAAATGAAAATGGTTATAATGGGGTTCAAGATAGAGCTCTTGAGACAAAGCCAGCTGTATCTTATTCAGTCAAAGAAGCATCAAAACTCTCAACTTTCAATGAGATTATAACAGATCCTCCTAAACTGCTGTGTGATTTTAATAATCCTCACTCTTACCGAGCTTATCTTTCTAAGCTGGACATTTCAACTGAACTTGTCGGTCCAGATTTATTCCGCCAGTTTATGGCTTTTTGGAATGTAGGACACAGAACAGTTGTAGATGAGAAGGCTGCCATGCTTCTAAATTTAAAGGTAGAAACTCGTCTCTGTCTCCTGAAATTGAATCCATTGTTCGAAATATCTCTGTAATAAAAGACTTTCTATGCCAGGATGGAGCGAGAGCAGTACCCAAAAGTTCCAATAAGTTGTTGAGTCCTTCACTCTTTTCAGCCACAAGTAATACTGTTCATGAGGTAACCTTGAGCTTAGTGTCATGTGGTTCCAGATCCTGCTTTATCATGTTTATGAAATAAAATTCACCATATTTGACTCATAGGAGTGCAGGGGCATAATTGAAGTTTTACAGAAGAATATATTGTTTTTTGAAGGAGATTAGGAGTTGCCTCTTAGCAGCAGGAGACTGATTTAGTGTGTTTGTATTTGTGCAAGCTGAGGTTCTTATTTCTAAGTTTTCCTTGTCATTTTCTTTGTGCCTCAGTCTGCTCTATCCTTACGCTTCCTGCTCTTATGCAGAATGGAAATTCTTACTCCTAAGAAATTTTTTCTCTTGCAAAGTTCATGTAATTGCATTAAGTGCTATTGTTAACCAGTGAGTCTAGTTTGATTACTGCTCCTAGGGGATGGGATTATTTGGGAAGTTGCAGTTTAAAGTAGAGGACAGCACATCTTCAAATCTATGTTGGGTGGATGTGTATTTTAGGCTAATTTTTTTAATAATCACGTTCTTTTTTGTTTTGAGTCAGACATGCACACAGGGAAATAATACTAATAACACTATGAACGTTTTGTTTCTTAGTAATCCTAATGGACCATTTTGGTCTCACCTGACTACACCTCATGATTTGGGTGTCTACTATTGGGCACCTCATCTAACTATTGCTTCTGTTGGTCAATTAAGACCCGAAAGATATTTTGAAATGTGAAGTTTGGAAATATGAAGTTTGGATAAATTTCTTATTTGCAGAGAGCCTTGGACATTTACAAGAACCAGAAACTAGTTTTGCATGGTTTTCAATCTGTTAATACTGGACCAGTAGATGGTAAGCTAGCATTCAAAGAGGAGGAGCAAGTCCTTGTTACTGATGTGAACAAAGCAGAGGAGCTTCTGTTAAATTGTCAAACTGAAATGAGCAAGGTAATGCTGGATTTTGATCCGGTGAAGTTAGAGGCTGCTTCAGTTGCTACTGGACTGAAGTCTAAAGAGATGGTGTCATCAACAGGCCAATTGCATATTCATGCTTATGATCTCTGTGAAAATTTGGATGTACTAGATAGATCACTTAGCCATGATGACTCACTAAAGTCAACACAAGTTGTTAGAGGTGATCAGATATATGAGATATCGAGTAAGATGGTCTCTGATAGCCATAACTTGGATGAGAGTTGCAAGTTTCATTCTGCTGAAGATGAGGACCTTCATGATGCAATATCTGATTCTTTATTATTTTCAGATGGTTCTAGCAAGGTATCTGGGGCTTTAATGCCTGGATCAAGTGAGTCGGAGTTGGTAATTTTAACTCGGATACATCATTCTCCTAAAAGTACACATTGAGACATTTACTATATCCGTATTGTTCAATGCCTTTTTCTTCTCAAGTCTTTTTTTCCATACCTGTCCTTTCAATTTAAGTAACGGAATAAAAGAAAATCTGCTTTGGATCCCTAGACTAGGTGGTCTTAAGCTTCCACCAAAGTATCTGCATTTTGTCCTTTATTTTGGTCTCTTGTTTTTGAGAACTTTAAAATGCAGTGGTATATCAAAATTGAGAAAAGGTTCAAAATAGACTACTTAAACACTTAGGAAACCAAGCTAGAAGGCCAGAAAGATACCAGAAAGATCAAGCATTTGGTGCCATGTCGAGAGAAGAGATGCTTTGGAACAATTGGTTTCTCCGTAGGGGCCTCGTATCTGCAGAAGTTTAGTATCAAGGCAGCAAGTAGAGAGAAAATTAAACCATCAAATAGGAGTAGGCAATCACCAATTTTGGATTGTGCATTGACTCCACCTGAGTTGAGAGGTTATTGACTCCACCTGAGCTGAGGTTGATGGATGATCAACTGTTTTCTTGATAGATTTGATGAGCTCTAACAATAGGATTTGTATACGAGTAGATTTGTGCTGATAAATTGTGCAACTCATAGATATTTTTCAGGCAATGAAATCTCCATTGCAATTCCCCTGGTGATACATAACCAATGCAACAGTTCCTGCCAATTTGTAGTTGATGAAGAGGCACTGTATAGGCTTTAATTTCTGCTCCATATGCATGAGGAGAATGGACAATTGAAGAGGATATGATCCACCAATTCCTGTTGTTGGTTTCAAAGTACGCAGACATCGGGTAGGTTTAGGAATTTGGTCTCATATTGGATATATATACCGCCACGTATTGTGAAATGGAGGTTGAAGTATTTTAAAAAGGTAAATTATAAATTAAGAAAAATGGAAAGGTTAAATTAGAATGAAAAATGTTTTAGGGTCTTGATAATATTTTTAATTTAGTTGCTTTTCAAATATTTTTTTTCGTATAATTTTTTAGTATTTCTTATAATATTAGATTATGATTACTTTTGGTAATACTAAACATAATAATTAAAAATATTGCTTTTGATCTAATATGCTCTTTATTTAAATAGTTTATTTCACATTTTAATAAATATTTTAAAAGCATTAAAATAATATTAATGAGGCAATATTTCAAAGTATGAACTATATTTTAGCAAAGTACATAGATATAATTGTTTTTCAAAAGATAAAGAATACTTTTTGTACAATCTTTCTCAATAAGAGAAATCCTTATAATATTCTTTCAAGGAGAAGATAAACCTTAATCTCACTTAAATAAACTCCAAGTACAATAACGTATTCCTGAAATCAAATATTATATTTCAATTTAGAACGTATGTTGGAAAGAGCAATTTCTTTTTATTAATGATAGCTCCAACAAAGAAGACTCTTATGGCTACAGAAATTATTGTAAAAATAAAGATAAGAATGATTGAAAGAGGAAAGATAAAATCAAGTCTTGAAGTTCAAAGGCAATTTTGTCACCTTCGTAAGCGTACAGAAAACATTTGTCCTGCATGTACAGGTGACATGAGATCCTTAAAAGGAAAAGATAAAGTTGAAGATTTTGAAGTCAACACGTATAACAACTTTTAATGGAGAATTATTGATACGAGCTAGGATATAAAAGATAAGTTGATAAGGAATCTTATCGATAAAGATAGGTAATCTCTTCGGCCAATAACAATGAAATAGAATCCCGTTTAAAGATAAGAACGTACTTCAACAGAAGATATATGTAAATATCAGATTTGAAATCCTTCTGCAAGTATTGCATTATAAATAAGCTTCTCTATCTGTACAAACGCATGCTCTCCCCAACTATCGTATCTTCCTTGTAATCACTGTCCTTTCTATGGAATAAAAATTCTCTTTTGCAGAAAGTATATACTTTCCATTTTAAAGACATGTTTTTCTTCCTATATCTTTAATCTACGCCCTAAGGTAGGAAATGAAATAAGGTTGTGCTGGACTTCTCTGAAGGAGTGTCAAGGATAGTTACCTTGTCAAAGGTTAGGGTTGGAATGGTTATTAAAAGATCCGACAAATACCTAGTGAAGTTTCGGTCAAAAACATTAAGAGAAATAGCTACGAAAGCACAGTGGACCCTTTAAATTGGAAGTATATTTCTGTTCTGCATTTAAACTTTCATGTCTTCATATTTCTTAGATAAATTTTTATATGGATTATCTGGGCTCGATCTAACTTCTATAGATTCCATTAACAAGATAATTAATGCATTATTTGAGGAAGTTATTACGATAATAATAGAAAAATGATAATTTAACATAATAAGATTTGTTTACAATTACTTTAATTTTTGATATTTTGAAAAGTTTAGATGTTATCAAAACTTTTATCTCTTCATTGATTTGTGTTTCTTTGAGATTTTTGAAATTATCAAAACTTTTAGCTCTTGATTGATATATGTTTCTCTGGGATTTTTGAAATTGTCCCACTACACTTTCTTATTATTTCTTAAACGTTTTGACCAAAACTTCACCGAGTATTTGTTGAATCTTTTAATGAGCATTTTAGCCTCAACATTTGACAAAATAACTATCCTTGACACTGTTAAGTCAAGAAGACTCTTCTATTAATTTTGATGACAATCAAATAATAATAATCTTAGAAGTGTGTGAATTGTTTTGATGAGTTTATTAAGTGCGTAGCTAAATGTAAGTAACACAAATCATCAACCCAAGATGATACTTAAGACTCAAGACGGTTAACTCAAGACGATGAAGGTCAACTCAAGATGATACTTAAGTAAAAGTTGAACACGACAAAGCGTTTTAGATAAACTAGACGAAGCTTGACCCCAAACGAAGCGCAACACTAGACGAAGTATAACACCAGACAAAGTACAACACTAGATGATGCAAATGAAAAATATTCTAGAACGTCAGTCAGTCAGTTAGTTGGAGTGAGTTACAGGACTTTAATAATGATTTCTAAAAGATTCAAGAAGCAGATTTCTCAAGAAGACAGTTGAAGATTTAGATTATAAATACTAGTTATAGTTGTAAACTAATACACACAATACAAGAGAGAATATTTGATTGTACGAAATTTACTTAGAGAAATTTTGTACTTAAGTGCGCAAGAAAGAGAGCAAATACATATGTAACGTGAAACTCAAATAATATCTTTCCAAGAGAAAGAAAGGCTAGAGCCTGGAGAGGCTAAGGAAGTAGATAAAGAATACTTTGTGAGAGAGACCTGAACAGGTTCTGCAAGTGTAGAAATAATACTTGTAATGTTGAAGAGTATAGTAAAATCGTAGCGTCATATTCTCTAACCCTTATCTCTTTAATTTTCTTGTTGTTAAAAGAATAGATAATAATTTTCGTTGTTGAATTATTCATCAAATTAAGTGAATTGTTTTGTAATCGTCTGAATTTGTAAAGAAAATTAAGAAGATTTTAAAGATTAATATCTTAAACGATTTAACACAATTCAACCCCCCTTCTTGTGTATTGTACATATTATACGTGATTTCTTTATTAAGAAATGATTTACTTCAGTTGGTATTAGAGAAACACTGTTACAAAGTGAGAACAAAGATCCATAGCTGAATCACATGTTTTTATAACAGAAGGTGCCTCGATCACAAGGCCCTTTGCTTTCAATGGTGAAGATTATCATTATTAGAAGGACATGATGCTGCTCTTTACAGAATCCACACATATTGTTCTTTGGGATATCATTAAAAATGGTCCATATACACCAACAGACAACGAAGGGAATAACATCTCTCGTGACAAATGGTCAGCTGATTAGAAAGTTCGTTTCAATTAAACTCAAAGGCTAAGTTTTTTTTAAAGTTATGCTTTTAGCAGAAGTAAATATGATAAGGTTTATGGATGCGAATCTGCAAAGGAAATATGGGACACATTATCCATTGCACATGAAGACACAAATCAGGTGAAAGAATCAAAGATTAGTATTCTTGTTCATCAATATGAGCTGTTCAATATGAAAGATGATGAAACTATTGATCAGATGTTTGGACGATTCCAAAAAATTGTTAACGGTTTAAAGCTCTGGGGAGAATCTACGATAGACAAGATAATGTTAGAAAGATTCTCATAAGTCTTCTAAAAAGATGGAGGCCTAAAGTAATGACAATACAAGAGGCTAGGGATTTAAGTAAGCTGAAGCTAGATGAATTGCTTGGCTCACTAAAAATTCATGAAGTAGAGTTTGATGAAGAAGATAAACCCAAAAGAGATAAATCTATTACATTAAAGGCTGGTCAGAAGAATCAGAAGATACAGAAAAAATAGAAGCACATCTTCAAAAGCATTAAAGATTGAAGAAATAAAAAATAATGATGCTAGTGAATCTGATCAAGATTTAAGTGAAGATGATGATGAACTATCCTTTATATCAAGAAAGATTAGGAGGATGTGGAAAAAGAAATCAAGGGGAAATAAAGACTTCTGTAACACCCCACTCCCGAGGGACCCGAACCTGATATCGTTGGTGATATCCGAGTCCGTGCCCAGCGAGGGTGGCGTACTACATCAGTCGGTGAAAAGTCAATATATCATTTTCTTCTCTCTTGTTTTTTTTGAACCGTACATAGCGCGACAAAAACAGTAGACAGTAGAAAATATTTGCAGTTATTACAATCATTTAACAATATTTTACAGTAACCATAAAGTTCACATACTAATCAGTTTACAAAGGTTGCGGAATACAATCTTGAGTCCATGTTCACAATTAACCATTTTCAGTTATTACAGTCATCCAATAATAATTTACAATCAGTCAATGTATAAAAACAATAAAACCACAATGGGCTCATTATAAATATAAAGCATTGTTGTACAATGATTGCGGAAACTAATTCGATAAGACACTAATGCAGACGCGAACTGATCCCGACCTCTATCCTTCACTTGCCTACAGTAGACCTACTCCCGTGTCAAACGGGGTACTCTTCAAGTCCTGAAAAATAGATTGCAATTTTGGATGAGTTTGCGAACTCAATGAGGAACCATCATCGATGGTTCTCCCAATTCA
>JANIPM010000006.1:40099865-40116882 GCA_027478405.1 Erythroxylum cassinoides
GCCCGGAATTTAACAAAACAACTGAAGACTTCAGACTTATGGCGAAGAAAGTAAATCCATGTGTATTTGGTGTAGTGGTAAAAAAAAAGAACATAGTATAAATAACTATCAGAAGAAGCAATGGGAGCAGGGCCCCATAAATCAGAACAGATCAGTTCTAATGGTTCTTTGGCATGAAAATTA
The DNA here is from genome assembly GCA_027478405.1 of Erythroxylum cassinoides. Classification (NCBI taxonomy): domain Eukaryota; kingdom Viridiplantae; phylum Streptophyta; class Magnoliopsida; order Malpighiales; family Erythroxylaceae; genus Erythroxylum; species Erythroxylum cassinoides. Next base: position 40,100,049 of record JANIPM010000006.1, read on the forward strand.
GAATTTGAGAAAGGCAGTTTATGGGATTTGCTAACACAACATGTTTCACACAATGAAGCATTATTTCTAGTAGTAGCAGATAATTTATTCAAAGATAACACTTTATTGATAGTCTTGAAACAAGTATGGCCTAATCTAGCATGCCAAGTTGATAAGGAGACTGAATTGCAAGATGTAGGGACTTGATCAGAGGCTAAATGATAGAGTCTATCTTTAATGTATCCATGATGTAGTGGCTGCTTCGTTTTGCGGTCGTTAATTACAAAAAAAATTGGGAAAAATTTAACAGAGACATCATTAAAATTGGTAAACTGGCAAACAGATAACAAATTTGTGTTAGATTGTGGAACATGAAGAATATTATCTAATGAAAAAATATAAGAATTAAGAGAGATATTGTTGGAACCAATATGAGTGATGGGTAAGCTTTTACCATTGGTGAGAGCAACTTCATCAGTGCCTGAATATTCAGAGTGAATGCCCAGAAGTCAAGTGATGGGTAGCTCCAGTGTCGACGATCCACGGTTTGGTGGGTGTAGTGGGGGATGTGTAATTGGCTTCTGGTTTAGAGTGGTGATCACTGTAGTTGTTGTATTTAGGACTTGGACATTGTTTGGAAGTGTGCCCTTGGCCCCTGCAATTGTAGCAGATGAGAACGAAGGTTTCATTATTGTGAGGAGCAGAACGGTCACGACCAGAATTAGAAGGATGGCCTCCATGCCTAGATCCACGACTTCTGGCTCGTGTACCAATAGCAGTGTTTTGAAGAGCAATGTAGTGGGCAACAGCAGGAGAATGGAGAGACTCATTTGTATTTTTAAGCTACATTTCTTCAGAAATAAGTAAGCCAAATAAATCATCAAAGGAAATAGATGTTAACCTTGCTTTAATATTTCGTGTGAATGGCCTATAGTCTGGACCAAGACCACGTAAGATGTGGTCAATGAGATCATCTTCAAAGATGGCAACATCAAGGGCAGCAAGTTGATCATATATTCGCTTCGCACGTTCCATGTAAGTTACAATGGTCTCATTGTCTCGAGACAGAGCATGAAGAGTATTTTTTAGAGTACGAATTTGGGTTCGAGAACCTGAAGCATAAGTGGTCTGTAATTGAGACCAAGCAGTGTAAGCAGTGGTGGAACTAACAACTTGGGATAGAACAGATTCAGAAAGAGAGCTTAGGATCCAACTTAGCACGATTTGGTCCTTAATATATCAGGTGGTGTATTCTGGGTTTGGAGAATTATTAATTTCTTTGGGGGGTGGTGTGTTGGAGCCATCAATGTGATGAATCAGTTGCTGCCCACAAAGGAGTGGAATCATTTGCGTTCTCCAGAGAAGATAATTTTTGTTTGAAAAAGGGAAATAAGTATAAATATAGAAAAATTACAAGGTCATCAAAAGGGAAAACCCATTATATACAACCTAATATATACAACACAGAAGAAGAGCCAGCAGAAAATCAACTACCACAACAAAAGGAGCCTAAAAAGAACCCCCATCTAGCAACTATAGTCGTAAGGCATGACTAACATGAGAGCAACAAGGAACTTTCTTAGTCAACACTAATGCCCGAACGTCAAAGATAATTAGGCAGATCAAAATCTCCTTCGTAGTAGAGGTATTCTAGAAGTGTCGAGAGTTGCGCTCTCGCCAAAGAGAATATAAACAGACCCCTAAAATAATAAGGTGGACAGATGTGTTGGAACCTGCAGTAGAAGACAAATATCCAATGAGAGTCATAAGATCGGATCCAAGATCCGTCCAATAGCTTAAGCCACAAACCGCTCTCCAAATAGAATAGGTAAAGGGGCACTAAAAAAAAAGATGAGAACAAGATTCCATTTGAAGGGAACACATCGGGCAAGAAGGATCCAGTGGCACATAAGGAATACGATCAGCAGTCGAAAGCTTATTATGAATAGCTAACCAGAAAATAAAGGAGATGTGGGGCGTTAGAAGATGGCTCCAAACCGTAGGTGCCCAAGGAACAGGGGGTCAGCGATTATGCAAATTGTTGCAAATGAAGCTATTAGTCAACTTATGCAACGGAGTCCCCTTCCAAAAGAAAGTGTCAGATTCTTGAGGAGTTGGAGAATAGCTAGGTTGGAGATGGCGCAGAATGCGTGGGAACTTCCACGAGCTCCCATCAATAAATGAAATCATACGTGTTTTGAGAGGAAACAGTGGGGACGGTCGGGAAGGAGTTACCTGAGAGATTAAAGGACCTCGACTATCCCAATTATCATACCAAAGAGAAACTCGACGTCCATCCTTGATAACACAAGAAGTCTCATGATAAATATCGTCTCTTAGTTTCAAAAGTTGATTAAGAAAAAAAGAGAAACTGGCTTTCGGCTGAAGCGCCCAAATAGAATGGCCTTTCAGGAAATAAGTATGTAGCTATTGGATCCATAAGGTTTCCCTATCCTCTAGGATCCACCAAAGGCGCTTGAGAATCAAGGAGCGATTAGCAAGTTTAATGGGCATAAGATTTAAACCACCTTCTGCCTTGAGAGAGCAAATATCAGACCATTTCACTTTGGAAGCGCCGCGGGTGCCATTAGAATGACTCCATAAGAAGGTTCGAAGTAGCGAACAATTTCTTTGATGATGCCCTGCGATAAAAAAATATGGGAACTCCAGTAGACATGCAAGGAATTAAGGACGAACTTGATAAGCTGTAGTTTACCAGCATAAGACAGAGATTTGTTAACCCATGATTTAATCCTCTGCTGAATCTTCTCAAGGAGAGGACGAAAAGCAACATAGGAGAGCCTTTTAGTGGTCACAGGAAGCCCAAGATAAATAAGAGGGGGGGTCTTTCAACATCATACCCGTGAGAGCAGAAATCGAGGGGGCCATAGACGCTGCACCCTTTGACAAAATACAATGACTTTTAAGCAAATTGAGCTGCAGTCCAGAATGATGTTTGGAGAGGCTGAGGGTATGCAGAAAAGTCCGAACAGACTCAAGATCTGCCTTGCAAAATAAGAGTAGGTCATCGGCAAAACATAAGTTAGTAATACCGAGAGGCTTACACTTGGAATGATACCTGAATCGGGGATTAGAGAGTGTTTCATGTCGGATAAAAGCATTTAGGGTTTCCATGACGAGAAGAAAAATATATGGGGAAAGAGGATCCCCCTGGCGATTGCCCTTAGCAGTGCTAAAAGATCGTGTAGGAGCACCATTGATCAAAACCGAAAAAGATGTCGAAGTGATACATTCCATGATCCACCGGGTAAATCGAGTCGGAAAGCCAAAGGCCTCCAACATGGCATGCAAGAAGCCCCAATAAATACTATCAAAGGACTTATGAAAATCAATCTTCAAGGTACAATTGGGAGGGCTTGAAGAAGTAGAATAACCTTTCAGAAGCTCTTGAGCAATAAGAAAATTGTCCCCAATATAACGACCCGACAAGAATGCACTTTGGTTAGCACTGATTAACGGAGTCAGAGCTTCCTTCAATCTGGTAGCAAGGATCTTAGAGATAATTTTGTAAAGAAAATTAGCACACAATATTGGACGATAGTCGGCAAAGGTGGTGGAAGTTGGGCCTTTCGGAATCAAGCATAAGAAAGTATGATTAATTTCCTTTAGCAAAATTCCAGTACGAAAGAATTCATAGATGGCTTCCTTAACAAAACTACCAATAGTAGGCCACGCATGTTGGTAAAAATACCCGTTAAACCCATCAGGCCCAGAATCTTTCTTGCCATCATATTAAAAACACGAGCCTCAATTTTGCTATCTTCCACTGGTCAGGTTAAAAGAGGAGAAATAGAGGGTAAAACCTACTTAAGATTAAGACACTGCAAATCCATATAAGAGATGGAGATACGATAGGCAGTACCAAGGAGGTTATGAAAAAAGTCCAAAGCTGCTTCCCTAATAGCCATCGGATCATGAATAACAGTATCATTATGAGAAATGGAATGAATCTTGTTCTGGTTCCTTCTAGAAAGAATTGAGTGGAAGAAAAACTGAGTACACCTGTCTCCATCTTGAAGCCAATTGATTCTAGCTCGTTGCTGCAAAAGAGAGGAGCGATTGGTAACAGCCTACAGATAGTTAGAGAGGGCGAGCTTTTCCTGATCAAGAAGAAGCTGGTTCATTGGAGTATCCGATAAGAGCGTTTGCACCTGAGTAACCTCTAATCTGGACTGACTGATTGCTTCAAGGGTGGAGCCCTGAGAGGCCTTAAGAATTTTAAGGGCCTGTTTAATAGCTTTTAGATTCTGTACACAGACAAACTGTTTGGTCCCCCAACATTCATGTGTAACACCACGCATGCAAGCATCACCAAAACCAGGATCTAAAACTAGATAATTATTGAATCGAAATGGGTAATGAGCATTCACAGGTGGAAGCAAATTGGAAATATGTATGGGAGTGTGGTCCGAAAACAGAGAGTCCAAAAATAGAGCTGAGTTTCTAGGGAAAGACTGGAGCCAATGGTTATTGACGAGTGCTTGATCAAGCTTCTTACGGATAAACCATCGGTCCTTTTGCTTGTTAGACCATGTAAATAAATGACCAGCAGAACTAAGGTCAGATAAACCCACCTGCTCTAAGCAATCCAACAAGTCAGAGGAGAAAGAACGAAGACTAATATTACCTTGAGCCTCCGAAGAATAGAGGGTAGTGCTGAAATCCCCGTAGAGGAGCCAAGGTTTAGAAACAGAACTATTAACATGGAGGATGGTAGTCCATAAATCCCTGCGCTGAAATTCAAAATTGCTGGCATACACAAAAGAAACAAAAAATTCAAGGTGTCCTTGCAAAAGCAGCACTCAAAGGTGCATAATCTGATCTGTAGCTTCAACTACGTCAACCTTAACTGCAGAAGGATTGAAACAAACTATAATTCGTCCAAAGGCATGATGATGGTGATTAGAAATCCAGCTCCAATGAGGGCCCAAAAGTTGGAGTTTATTAAGATTAGCCAATCTGATTTTAGTTTCAAGCAAGTCAAGCAACACAGGTCGTTCCCGGAGAACCACGTCTTTAAGAGCTTGTAACTTAGAAGGGAGATTGACACCACGGACATTCCAAGCCAAAACTTGGTGTTATATAGCACGTGACCTATCCCCATTTGTGAAGTTAGGTTACTTTTCTCCAAGAAGGGCAAACCATTGTTCAACCGCTTAAAGACGTTTTGCTATGAAGAAGTCTCAAATGGAATTCCATCTTTATTGGTTTCTTCTTCAACAAAAGGCCTACATTTTCAGCTATGTTGGTATGGGCAAAGAACATAGGACTAGTGGAGATACTCATCAATCCTCATGGACTCTTTTATCTTCAAATTTAGCTCCATGGAAGAGGCAAACAAAGTGCTTGAAGGTGATCTTTGGCACCAGGGCTGTTCTTATCGTTTTATAGGCCCTGGGCGAAATTAAAAAAGGGCCCCAATAAATCGACAATATACTTAAGTTTACATGTTTGTATGAAACATAAACGACTCAATTTATAAGTTTACATAATCAACTAAATATTAAATGATCATAAATTTAATAAATTTATTAATTTATTTATTGTTCCTTTTTGGTATTCTATCAACTGTGCTACTTGTTTTCTTTTCTTTCTTTTTTTTTTCCCTTTTTTCACTTCCAGACAAATGCTTTTTAGGGAACATAATATAAACTAATTATAACACAGTTGGTAAAAAAAGAACAAAAGCACCTGTATGGAACTGGAAGAAGTATGCAGGCACAACTAAACTCCAACAGTTTCACAATATATCGCAAAGATATATAAATGGTATTATATCTGTGATAGAGGAAAAAATAAATAGCAAAATTTAATATCTATTATTAAAATAAAAAACAAAGAGTAAAAATACATTAAAAAATTATAAACTTTACCTTTAAATTATACTCAGAACTCAAAAGACAGAATCGTAAAATCTTTTGCTGCTAATTTTTTAGATGGAGTATTTTAAATACATATATTAATGTCAATAAAGAAATTAGAAGGTAAAAGTGCACTTAAATATTTCAAGACTATTTATAAACATGAGGATCACAATATTGACTTATAAGTTTTAAATTCTAACGTTATCATTTAAAGGTAACGTTAACATCATTTATGATGTTAACGTTATAAGTTTATAAGTTTATGTTAACTTATAACATTAACATCATTAATGTTGTGATCCTCATGTTGGTGCAGAGTAGACTGCAGAAGAGAGTCATTATAAGACATTAACATGGAGATTGGAGAGCCAATTAAATAAACTTTATAGTGTCTAAGTGGAGAGGGGTGGGCCCCCTCTCAATCATGGGCCCTGGGCAGGTGCCCTGCTAGCCCCTGCCCAAGGCCGGCACTGCTTGGCACATAAAGGACACACCAATTTTCTTAAAGAGAGGCTCTCCTGGGGTGAAGCTGGATCAAGTAAAGCTCAAACATATTATAGTGTAGATCATCATTTATAATATTCATCTTGAATGTTGGTCCACTATTGGATCGATATCTAAGAAGTTACTTAGCCCAACCTCTTTATATGGATGAATACATTGCTTCCTTAAAGAGAATAGGACTTGCCAAGATTTGCATTCAAGTGGAAATCTCCCAATAGCTACCTACTGTTATTCTTTTAATGCACCTTCATGAGTAGGAGAAACTAATTGAGGACATTCTACAGGTCACCTATCATTAGAAGCTTATTACTACCAACCTAGGGAAAGAATGGAGAAAGACTGGAAAGATATTCTAGAAAAGGGATTACAATGAGTTGATGGGATTTGTACCCCAAAGCTCCTTTAATCCCAACACTTATGAAAGTGAACAAACTCCAATGCATACTGAAGCTCTTAATTGTTCAATCAATAAGGAGAATCGGGTTACTTCATCAATTGCTATCTCTAATAAACTTCATGTTTCTAATCATTTGGATGCTTCAATGGTTAATGAAACTAATTTGAAATAGTGTTCATCTCAAAATAAATGGTAGAAGTAACAAAATTCTATAGTCAATATTGCATCTGTAACCCAAAATCGTTCTATTCAAATGAATCCATTAAAGCTAGATGGAACCAATTACCTTCCTTGGTCAAGGTCTTGCTTATTGTTCATTCAAGCTCAAGATTTGTAGAGATATGTTATAGGAGATAAACCAAATCCAGATATTGGTGTCCAACACTTACTCAATGGGAATAAAAAAACTCCTTTGTCATGTCATAGTTACCCAACTCAATGCAACTATAAATTGGTTAAGGCTATTTGCTATTCAACACTGTATAAAGATTTGGAGTGTAACTTCTCTGACCTATTCTCAAGACATTGTATGCTTAGATTTATGAGATACGAAATAAGTTGTATGAGACTAAACAAGAAGAGATGACTACAACACAATATTTTACTAAATTAATTGGTCTAGGGCTAGAATTAGACTATTATTAAGATCTTTAACTTGCATGTCCATAAGATGCAATTAAAATTTAGAAGTTGATAGAAAAGGAATGGGTTTATAATTTCCATATTGGTATAAATATGGAATATATTGATAGTTTTATATAAAACACTTTGATAATGCAAGTATACAGATCATAATTTATAGTATAAGAGATATCGTTCCCATAAGAATTAATTAGTCACATAACAACTTAAATGTACTTTGTCTAAGGTAATAAAAGATTGAACGAATTGAATTAAAATGAATTAATTGAAATTGAAATAAACTAATAAAACCAAACACTTGAATAATTGAAGCTAGCAATAAGAATGAAGTTAATCAATAATGGAAACTTAGGGGTTATTCTATCCCTTTTTTTCTTCCTTTTGTCTTATTAATTTCATTATACTTGATCATGAATATCCTAAGGTTTTGATTACCCTCTCTTAAGATCTAGTCAAGTAATCCCAATTGAAATAGATAATAATAGAATTGCAACCTTTTAATTCACAAAAGTACTCCTAACTGTTCAATTAGATTTGAATAAATCCTAAGGATATTTAACTCACAATTACGATCTCTATTCAAATATTAATATGATATTTATAGGTCTATTAATTTAACAACTCTCGTTGTGCACCTTAAAACATATAACTTGATTCAATCTCCCGATTCTTATTAATTATAAGCATAACAAATAGCATAAAGCATTAATATATACTGAATTGAATAATAATAAAGTTTAGCAAAACAATTCAAGAATAATCTCTAATATGGATTTAAAAATCTATAATCTTGTTCAACATTTCACTAATAAAAATTAACATCCAAGACAATGAAATATAAAAAGAAAAGAGAAAGAAAATAATTTTATGTCTTAATCTAGAAATTTTGGGAATTCTGGAGTTGATCTTGTTATGTCCACTGTGATCCCTTTGGTTTTGATGTGCAGCCTCCTTTTTAGTGTTTTTCTTTTCATTAAATACTTTTTGAGGCTTCTAGGGTACTTTTTAGGGTACTTTCTAGGGTTTCCCCACTTGTTTTAGTTCTAAAAATAGCCCTGAAATGTCAAGAATACAAAAATTTTGCTTGTTTGAAAGGTTATGCATGATCATGCAACTTATTCATGCTCATTGTCATGGTAGTGATAGAGGCTCATTCTATGTAGTTGCTCATGCTGCACGATCTTTTGTTGAAATTTTCTTATTTCCAATCACTAACAATCATATCAACAACCTTTGAGATATAAATTTAAGACAAAATCCTTGTTATAAAGCATCCAAACAATCAAACAATTAAAAAACATAAAACTACTAACAATAATACAATTCTAGGTCCTGGTGGACCAAAAGCTCCTCCGATTGTTTCTCTAATTCTTCTTGTAAGATGCTAATAAGGATGCAAGCTCCGGTGGTCAAATGACATAAATTAGTTTGGTTTAATCAAATAGAATCAATGGATTTGTGGACATTTTAGGCATTTGTACTCTTTGAAACTAGGAGGGAGACTCAAAAGAACAAATAATCTTTATAAGTATATGGATTTGCATTTCACATATAAAGATGAATTTTATAAATAAGTTGTCTCCATTTTCCTCTGTTAAATAGGAATGATATTATACTTTGACCTTGTCAAAATTGTGACCTTAATAAAGGAGAACTCTTAGTTTATAGGATTTCTTTGAAAATACTATTTATGACTTATAAAGAGAAAGGAATATGAGGTTCTTTCAAAAACAAACCAAGCCTAAGGTTACATTTCTTTAGGATCTGATTTGCTCTATAAGGGAACAAGTGATGGAATAGAAAATTAATCTCAAATGTAGTCAAAACATAGCTATTTCCCATAATATATCCTTAGGTTATGCTTGAAAATGCAAGACATATATAAATGGCTTCCTGATTAGGCATCGGAAAGATGGGAAAAAATTTTCAACTAATCTTCATCTATAATATGAAAGAAACAAGCCTTATTAGATATGGTTTTATCTCCTTAAAACTAAGGCTCTGCCTCAATTAAATGCATCTAATCTAGCATGCTCACTTTGGTTTAGTTGCAAATGAAGTCTTTGGATTTAATTGGTTTTGTCTTGCTTAAAGAGATATGTTAAATCCAAAAGCTTGGTTTCCAAATGTACCTAACTCTTTATTTTCTAATTTAACATAGTTTTTTAATTTCTCAAATTATGAGATTTCTTTAATGATTTATCTATTAAGGAATGATATTTTGTTTGAATGATTTGACAAGAATAATTATTTGATTAAGCTAATTAAGGTAAGAAATCATTCCTAATTTGCTGGGACAACTTGCATACGTTCTTTAATGTCTACCACGAATCTTGGAATGCTTGGAACAAATTGGAAAAATTTAGACACTCATAAGGCTTCTTAACTCAGCCTGGATCAGATTTTTTGGGCCTTAAATACTTTCCAAGCTAGTTAGAGCTTGTTTAGTCTATTTATATTCAACTAGCCCATTTATAGCTTCCTTTATCTTCTTGGCTCCACCTCTTGTAACTGCGCCTCCTTGAATGCTCAATGGGTCCTTTAGAGCTTTGCTTAGGTCAGCTTGGTTCTCATCATTCCCCCACTCTTTAAAAGGATTCGTCCTTGATTCATCGCCTCATCTTTGCTCACACCTTTAGAAGTCATATTAAAAATCTACAAAATAATGTTAAAAATATCTTCTCAACACCCCCTTACGTGTTTCTCTCAATTAGTGCCACTCAACGCTCATGTTTACACACTTTATATTTGCCTTATCATTACAATGTTGCTTACATAAACTCTTGTCTTTTACCACTCTTAAAATTCCTATTTTAATTCTTTGCAGAACTAAATAAACCAAATCAAGGCAATTAACCTTGCAACAATTCAAAACTGGCTAGAATGTAACAAAAAAAAACTCAAATAATGAAAAAGGATCATGAACAAATAGAAACTGTTGCAAAGGAATAAGAACATAACATATTAAGGATAACAATAAAGAAATTAAATCACAATGTTAATGACAATAGGGGGCTTAAAGAAACAACTTCAAAATATGATTTTGATAGGCTCTATAAGTATACGGGTTTAGTTGAAGCAATCAAGTGTCGATCCACAAGGACTAGGTTAAAGTACTAAATCTGCTCCTTTTAAATTTGCTAAGCAATTGAATAGGAAAATTCATTTGTAAGGGAAATATCAATACATAATTAACAGAATTTAACCTAATATTCTAGGAATTTATTCCAACAAAGAAGTTATGCCATCCTTATGAAATAAAATATTGATCTAAGTTCATTAACCCACTCTTATCAATTAATTCTCTCGAAGTAATTGACGTGTTTATTCGAATTTTTAAACTAGTTTCCCAGACTAAATCAAATCTGACCCAATGAACATAATGGTTAATCTCAAATACTCTTAATGAAGAATTCCATTTCTAGATGTTCTTTCAATTAGGTCTAATATAGTAATTCAAACATTAAACATCACTTTTCAGTATTTAGTTTAACATCTATCAACATTCAATACGAAAACCTAGCTTAGATAGATCAAATCTTCGTTAGATCAAAATACTATACTAAAATCAAGACAACATTGATTTTAAAAGTAAAGGCGTAAGGTTTAATACATAAATAGCAAGTTGAAACAAAAATTCTAGAGTACGAAAATTTATAGAGTCATGACTGAATTCAACTTAAGAATAAAATTATAAACATGAACATCCAAAAAAAAATAACAAGTAAAAGAGGAGGAGAAAGAACTACAGTTGATTTTTGAATATGATTTCTCAATCTTCAAGTCTCCCCTTACGATTTTCTCTATTCTTTTCCTTTTCCTTCTCTTCAAACTCCCCAGATTTCTCTTTCGACTCCCCTCTTCTCTTCAGACTCCCCTCTTCTTCCCCCCCCCACGTTACTGCCTTTGTAACCACTTAAAATCGTCAAGATTTCGTACATGGTCCGTGTTGGTTTACATGGTCAGCTCTTGTTCCTCTTGAGTTTGGATGTGATTGCATTATTGGAGTACACGGGTTGTGTTGGTTTACACGGCCTGGCTGTGTATTTCTATAGTTTTCATTTTCCCCCAAAACATCTGCAAACATAAAAAACAAGGCAGTAGTACCAATTTTTCAAAAAATAAAGGCAATTTAACATCATTTAATACAAAAATAATGAAAAAATAGAGCTAAAATATATCAAGATTATCAACTTATCAAACTCCCCTATGCTAGAATTTTGCTTGTCCTCAAACAAATTGAACTTAAATGGAAATCATAAGGGGAAAATAGGTCAAATGTCATAAAGTTAAGATCACAATATTAAGCAAAATAATTTGTTGCATCTCAACTTAATCAAATACTCCCTCTAAGTAATAGTTCATCACTCACTATCTTTACCAAGCTTAGCTAAAAGATTTGATAATCCTTAATCACAATAGGAATTCATTAGCATCTTCAAATCAATTAGGACTTAAAGGAGTGCAATTAAACATTTCAAAAACAAATTAGGATCATCCCCCTATCGTCCTCTCCTTCTCAAAAGAGTACTTAGTGATAAATTTATTAATCAATATTATTATTCCCTAGTAATACACGCCTCAAGGGGGTACCTTATTAGGTATTTCCCTAGTAGCTTGCATCTCAAAGGGGTAACTAAAGACCAAATAACACCCTCAATTGTTTTGAGTCATTTAACGGTCCAAAAAGGGACTTAACTCTCCCAATTGCTAGCTACTCTGTACGTAATAACTCTCCCAATTGCTAGCTACTCCGTACGTAAACCATTTAAGGAGCACGAATGTCGTGTCATTCATATCGACTAGAATTGGTATACCAAAACTGTGTTATTTTATGAAATTTGTATCGGCCCAAAAAGGAAAAATTCCTCCCAATACTAGCAACTCCATACATTCAAGAATGTAAGGGAATATGGTGTCGTTCCACCAACTTTAGCTAGTATTGGTACTCACACAGGTCACCTAAGAATATTCAACTCTTTTTTGTTTTTTTAGATAGAATTTATTGGTTTCTTTAAAAGCAGGCCAATCAAGCAATTCTCCATTAATAGAATAGGAACAACAATGGGGTCCCTAAGAAAGATAAATTAATTAGTCCCTTTCGATTTAAAAAGCTAATTAAAAGAATTTAGATAGTAGGTTAATTTATCTCGGAGCTAAGCCTAGTTATGAACAGGCTTCCACCACTACTATGGAGTTAATAGTTGATAAAGATGAGTGTGAGTTGTAAATACAATAACAAACCACCCAAATGCTCTAAAATAACTAAATAAAACAACAATCAAATAACGAAATAAAATAGAGGAATAAAACAGAGATAGATATTTGCAAAGAAACACACAAATGCATAAACAAGTAAACTATCATGCTTAAGAAGAAAATAAATAAAAACAAAGTGAAAACAACTGAACAAAACAAAATGGAAATATTACAAAACTACAAAACAAATACTACAAAACATAAAGTGACCCTCCCTTACCTGAAATAAGCATTGTCCCCAATGGAAGAGTAGGTGAAAAAAAGGATCACTGAGAAGAAAGGGCGGAGGTGGAGGTTGTGGGCTTCCTAGAGAGGAATACCGCTCACACCATGAGTTGAAAGCCGTTGTCATATCTTGAATTTGAGCATTGTGAGACTCAACTATTTACTGCAAAGTGGTGTGATGGACATTAAGAGTAGAAAGGCTATCTCCTAAATAATGAAGATAATGACCTTGATCAGTTACAAGGAATGGACTCTCTTGTTTGGTTTGGATGGAGGTGAGTGTGGATTGGAGAGTGCTAAAATCAAATATGGAGGGAGCTAGTTAGAATGAAGAGGAGGGTATTGAGGTAGGTTGGGTAGGAGGTGGGGCATCATCTGATAGATCTAGGGTGGTGTGATCTAACAAAGGCATCCAATCAATGTTTGGGGGATCACAAAGAGTGGCTCAGGTTGGACATGGCAAACGGAACTTGACATTATTGGGGTAAACCCAACAACATTGTCCCTTTACTGATTTTCAAATATTCATGGCTTCCAGAGTTGGGTAATCTAGTCGCTCAGATCCTTGAACAAGAAATTCCTATTTTGAAGGGGATCGAAGCCTAAATATAAAGCAGTAGGGGTGATCAAACCACTTATAAAAATTTCCCCACTAATTTGAGTAGCGACACGTTGAAATTGGGAAGCCAAGTAAGAACCTGCATCAATAGTTTCACCAAGGTACATAGCATACAAGAAATACAATTCAAAGGTTCGAACAACAATTGTTCTATCAACTCTAGCAAAAATCCCACTAGATAAAATGTGGTGAGCATAACAACGACAGTAAGGATTTTTAATGCAAGTGGCTTTAGAAGAGCTAGGGTTATAGGATGGGCCATCAGTAATGCGAGACCAAAACTGAAATCGGTCAAAGCTAGGGGGAACCTTACGATGAATGATGTCTAAACCAGTAGGAAGGGAGTAAATGGCATTGAATTCATCCAAGGTTAAGGTGTGTCTTCTCCCTAGAAGTTGAAAGGAAATCTTACCTACTTGATAATCACGCCCTTGAGTAACCTCAACAAAAATTATACTAAAAATTTCTAAAGTTATGTTCGAATATGTTGAGCACCTAACATCTAGAAAATTTCTCAAACCAATAGCCCCAAACAATCTATATATATATATATATATATCATCTAGTAAGTTCAAGATACTCAAAGTTTCCTTATTGTTATACCTAGTTGCAATAAGAGGTCTATCTTTCAATTTTTCATATCGAGCATAAACATCACTATCAAGTAAACCAAAGGGATTGGAATGGCCTCGTTGCGATGGTGGGTGAGACGATTGAAGGCAGCTCGAGCTTGACCGTCTAAGTGAGATGCGACTTCTCTTAAGTCCCATTGATAAAGTGCGTGATGGTGAGATTGAGTGAAAATGTAAATGGAAAAGAAATGGGGAGATGGTGATAATGGAGATGAGAGCAAATAGAATGTGTGAGTGGAGTGGGTTATGATGGTTGGGGATGAGAGCGAAGAGGATAGATTACAAGTTTTAGGGCTAATGTTTGGATAGAAATGAAGGAGAAAATGAATGTGAGAGAGAAAAAAGGAAGAGAGGGTGTTTTGAATGAAAAGAGGCAGTCAAGTGTGCCATACTGGCCATGTGAGAACACAAGGGTGGATCGTGTAAGTCACGGGTGGGGATTGAAAGAGTTCGACACGGACCGTGTGGATGGACACGGTGAGACCATGTATCTTTCTGTTACAGAACAATTCTCACTTGGTTCACATTTTTTTATCAATACCTGTACAAACTTGAAACAAACAAATCAAATGTGAAAGAAATAATGTAAACAAATACATATAAACAATGCCCATTAAAAGGTTTGGGCAAACCATTGAATCATATTAGTTTTGTAGGGGTTCTAAAAGTGCCAAAGTTGTTGTGGCACCTAATGGATGTCCTACAAAACAAGGCTTCAGGAGCTAGCCATCAACCTTAAAGACTCCTAAAACTTCACTCCAAACCTCGACCGCGCCATGTAGAAACACTTGTAGAGCTCGAAACGGACCAGACCATCTTGACTTGAGTTTACCTGGAAAAAGACGAAGACAAGGGTTAAATAACAAAACTAAATAACCTTCTTTGAACTGCTTCTTGGTAATATGCTTGTCATGCCACAACTTGGTCTTTTCCTTGTACAAGTGAGAACTTTCGAAAGCTTCTAATCTCAAAATATCCAACTCATTCAATTGTATTGCTCTCTTTGCGCCAACAGATTTCATGACGAAGTTGAATCTTTTGATATCCTAATATGCTTTTTGTTCTAACTCTACGGGTAAATGACATGATTTGCCAAACACAATCCTATATGATGTTGTAGCCAAAGGTGTTTTAAAGGTTGTATGGTAAGCCTAAAGAGCATCATCAAGCTTTAATGACCAGTCCTTCCTTGACTTATCAACTATCTTTGCCAAAACTAATACGATTCAATGTCATGAAATACAACTAAATTGGTTAGGAGGGGGGTTTTGGTTCTTTGAGGAAACTAATAAAATTGAACTAATTGTAACAGAAGTGTGTAAAAAGTATTTTTGGATTTTTGGGAATAAGAAATTGAAAGTTAAAAACAATGATCAAATGTGAGATAATCCCCTTGAAAAATGAGCTTTGGCTATCATAGTTCAAAATAAATCCTGGTGGGAGTGAAAATCACTAAGTTTTTAAATGATAAACCTTAAAGAACTCTTTAATTCCAAGGTTTTACTCAATAAACTCGATTTTTTAAAAGCTTGTTGAATGCATCTTAGTGTGTGCAATAGGTAAGTTAATGCAAGTGGTCAATTTGGGATCTAGCATCATCTTAATATGAAACACAACTAGGTAGATAAAAGAGAATTAACAAAATCAAAAAAAGACATATATAAGACTTCATATATTTAACCTCCAAGTTCTACATCAACAAACCCAATAACACAATACACTGTTCAACACTTGATTAAACCATAATCAAGAAAATCCAACTACAAAGCATAAATCCTAACTAAGGAGTTCATAACAATGTAGCTAAACATGAATAAACTACTCCCCTTTGAAGCCCATTGAACTCAAGCCATTGCTACATCTTCAAGAGGAAGGAAAACACCTAACCACACATTGCAATCGAAAACCTCACAACTAGGAATGAATCCAAGCTACCCATGATGGAAGTCACTGGTGAAAATGCTGGGAAAATGAGATGGAGAGAGAGATGATAGAGAACGATGCAAAATGATGGATGAATGAGAGAGATATGAAAGAACGATGGAGTCATCCCTTCGTTTCTCCCCACTCCAAGTTGATGGAATATTGATGTATATATATGTCAGCTATCTTCAACTTATCCAAAAATAGGTTTCCTTTCAAAATGGGTCGTCAGGTTAGGTTTGCATAGTAGGAAAAACTTCCAAAAATAGTTTGGGTCTTCGAAGGTTCACCGTGGCGACAGGTAAGTTTGCCGCAACGTACGTTTCTTGAAAGGTTTTGCGTCTATTCTGGATCCTTCACCACGGCAAAAGAATTAATCTTTGCAGCGGCAAATTTTTCTCGAAAGTTCTCGCTCCTTACTAGATCCTTCGCAGCGGCGAATGAATTAATCTTTGTCGCAGCAAACTTTTCCTGAAAGGTTTAGCCTATATTGCTTGGTATGTCGTCGCGGCGACAGATACTTTGCCGCGGTGAACTTTTCCTGTAGCACTGGTCTCCTGTTGACTTCAATTTAACACATTGACTCCCTTCTCTTTGAGTTTCCTACAATCAACAATAACAATTTGCAGTATCAGTTGTTCTTAGAAAAATTAAGTAGTGCAATTAATACCAATTTGTAACAATTTTTACTGTCAAATTGCATAAAATAAAAGTACACACTCAAGGGTTAATTTAAGCACAAAATCAAGAATTAGGAGTCAAAAAGTAT
>JANIPM010000006.1:40150677-40166935 GCA_027478405.1 Erythroxylum cassinoides
TGCTTCTTGATTCTTGCTTCTTGAATCTTGAAAGAAACGGTTAATCAGTTGAGTTCTGTAACTAACTCGAACTGACTTTTGCGTCTGCTTTTCTTTCTTTGTCTGCTTTTGAATTCTGTGTCTGCTTTTGAATTCTTCGTCTGTTTTTTATTCTGCGTCTGCTTTTTTACTTCTTCGGTTTTTTTTCACTCCTCCGTCTGCTTTTTCTACTACTTCGTCTGCTTTTCTTTCTGTGTCTGCTTTTTCACTTCTCCGTCTGTTTTTCTTTTTGCGTCTGCTTTTTCACTTCTCTGTCTGTTTTTCTTTCTGAGTCTGCTTTTTCTTTCTGCATCTGCTTTTTACTTCTCCGTTATTCATCAAAATCATATATATGTAAAGTCATTTTGACTTAACAGTTACTTCAGTTTCCTATAAGTTATGCCTCCATTTTAGATCCTTTATTCTCTAACCACCCACTGGCCAGGATACAGGGTATGTTTCTAAATCAGAAAGTTAAATCTCCTTTCAGATTTAACAACTTTTTGGGATATATGGAAGGCTTTCAAGAGGCTGTTCAGATAGGAATGTTGAAGGAAGTTTATGGAATTAACCAGTTTATATGTGTTCAGAAGCTCAAAGCAATCAAGGATGAATTGAAAAAAATAAATGCTAAAAGGGGAAGCTCCACTGCTAATGTTATTGAAAGTTCTAAGCTTAATCTTTGTATAACTCAGGGGCAACTTTCTAGTAACCCTGTGAACCCTCTATTATTGTCACTAAAGAAGGAGAAATTGCGTAACTACCTCTTGGCTATTCAGAATCATGAAAGTCTAATAAAACAGAGAGCACGAGTAAAATGGTTGTAGGAAACTGATAAACGTTTTAAGTTCCTCTTCAACTCATTCGTGGGGAGGAGGAACACTAACAAAATTTGGTCAATCAATACTAAGAATGGCAAGTTACTTAAGCATCAAGATCAAATCTTAGAAGAGGCAGAGTAATACTTTAATAGATTTTATGGATAAGATTTCAGTTACCTCGCAATTGTTACACCTTTTCATCTCGACAAAGCTATATCAAGAAAAGGCTCTTAATCTAGTCAGACCTATGCAAGATGCAAAGATTGAAGAAGTGATCTCCCATATAAACCCTAATAAAGCTCTAGGTCCTGATGGCCTAAATGGGTTTTTTTTTTCAGAAAGCTTAGGGTGACATCGGAAGGATGGTTAAACAAGTTGTTTTTGAATTCTTTTCTATTAGTGTATTGCTAAAGGAGATTAATAAAACCTTCCTCTGCTTAATTCCCAAGATTAGTAGCCCAAATTATTGCTTCTTCAAACTTTCTTTACAAGATGATCTCTAAAATTATAAAAAATAGGCTAAAGGCAATTTTGAGGAAGTTTGTTAGTAATACCCAAAATCCATTCATACAAGGAAGGATGATAGGGTACAACATCTCCATTGTTCAAGAGCTTTTTAAGGGGTATCAAAGGAGACCATGCTTTCAAAATTGAATTTAAGAAGCCCTTTGACTGTGTTAAATGGAGGTTTATTCTTACGATGATGGAGGTGATAAGATTCCCTTCTATCTTCATTAAATGGATTAAAGCGTGTCTAGCCACTTCCTCCTATTCGGTGCTAACGAATTGTGTACCAACTAGATTATTCAAAGGTGATCCTATGTCTTCCTATTTGTTCATCCTTTTTATAGTGGTTCTAACTCTATTATTGAAGCATAATATGGAGAAATAAAAGGGATTCAAGTTTCACAGTAAATATAGGAAGGTATCTTTAATTAACCTCTGTTTTGCTGATGATTTGTTACTCTTTTGCAAGGCACATCCTACTTCAATTATAATCCTGATGTCCTCTTTAACACAATTTGGAGAAATGTTAGGCTTAGTAATCAACCTAGCAAAGAGTCATTTTGTCTAGCTACTAGTGTAGATGGATTAGAAGTTAAGATAGTTGCAATTTCTTCTATAGAAAGGAAACAATATCCTTTAAGCTATCTTGATATGGCTATCATTACATGACATATTCATTTCCTTGAATACTACCCTTTAATGGAGAAAATTCAGCAGAGATTATACCACTGGATAAATAGATTCTTATCTTTTAGGAGGAAGACTCCAACTAATCAAATTAGTGTTGAATTCCTTGCATGTATATTAGTCTGCTAGTTTTTTTTTAAGCTAAGGGAGTAGTGAAGGCAATTGAAACATTATTTTGGAGGTTCTTATAGGGAAAGCACAACTTTGAGGGAAGGTTTATGAAAGTCAAATGGGATGAGGTTTGCAAGACCAAGAAAGAGGGGGGCCTAGGGAAAATCTCTATTGCCACTACAAATAAGGTATTAATGTTAAAAAAGATTTGGCATATTTTGTGTAATAAAGATACATTGTGGACTTAGTGGCTTCATTCTTATATACTAAAAGGAAAATCATTGTAGGCCATTTCCCCAAAGGACTCCTATTCTTGGTTCATTAACAACTTGATAAGGCTCAAGGAAACCGTAGAGTCGAGAGTTAAATATAGAGTGGGTAATGGTAATGACGCATACTGGTTTGATAATTGGATGAGTCATGGTCCATTAATTTGAATTCCTAGGGCAACCCAATTAGAGTAATCCCCCACTCAAGGCTAAAGTTTCTATTGTCATCAATGGCAATAGGTGGAATGAATATCTAGATGAGGTTATAGACCTTATCCCCAATTATTCCCCAAATTGTAGGGCTCGTGATAAATACTCTTGGTTAAACCAACCCCCTCACTCCTTTTTAGATAAGGCATGTAGGGAGTGGTTAACATAGGGACAATCCAAAACAATTGATTGGTACCTTGTAGTCTGGCACAAGACCTTAAGGCCCAATGTCTCTTGCTTATTATGTTTGGCTACTATGAACAAAATGGCCACCATTGACACTCACTTAACAAACTAATGCACCAATATATGTCACGAGCAATCACGAGGCATAAGTAAGTAAACAAGTGAAGGAGAGAAACAACCTGGGAGCTATGGAGGTTTCTGATTCTTCGATCTTCGATAGATGGTCATGCTGTGACGAAACAACTTTATCCATTCCTATGTCCATGTCAGCCTTTACTATGCTAGATTCATCGGAAACGATTGTCACAGAAAAAGTAAGAGTTAGGCTCAGCGAACTTCCATAGAAGGTGTAATCTGTAAAATGCCAACTATCAAAAGCGAAGGAAAACTAACAATGAGTATGAAGCTAAACTATTTAGAATGCAATCTGAAATAAAAGACTCCTAACTTCACTTAGCAACAAAATGAAAAAAGCTAACTTAGAGAACCAATTCTTGGTTCCCTGACAACGGCGCCATTTTGATCGCGGCTCTGTCGATTCAATCTTAAGATCGATCTTTGGAAATTGGTCAAAAATAATAAATTCCAAGATTACAGTATAGGTTGCAACCTCGGGTCGTCTCACTTAATCGGAACCTAATGAAAGAGACCTAAGCTAGCCTATATATCATAAAGTACAAGCGAAGTTAGTAAGGAAAGGGTGGTTTTGTTTTTTTTAAACATTAACTACACAAAAATGCATTGTGAAAAGTATTTTTTTGGTTTTTTGGAAAAGAAAATGAAAGGATTAAAACAAGTGATAAAATCCCCTTGAAAGTGAGCTTTGGCTATCACTGTTCAAAACTAATTTGATGGGATTAGAAATCACTAAGTTTGAATGGTAAACCTTAAAAGACTCTCTTTAAGTCCAGGTTCTTAATTAATGAACTCCATTTCTCAAGACCCCAACCTTAAAGGACTCTTTAAGTCTAGGATCTTGATCAATGAACTCCATTGCTCAAGATCCCATTAAGCGCATCTTAGTGTGTGCAGTGGATTAAAAATCACTAAGTTTGAAACGATAAACCTTAAAGGACTCTTTTTAAGTCCAGGATCTTGATCAATGAACTCCATTTCTCAAGATCCCATTGAGCACTCTTGAGCCTCAAAACCTTAAAGGATTCTTTAAGTCCAAGGCTTTAATAAATGAACTCCACTGCTTAAAACCTTGCTAAAAGCATCTTAGTGTGTGCGGTGGATTTGCCAAAATGGGTCAAATGAAATCTAGCATCAACTCAATATCAAACACAACTAGGCAGATAAAAGAGAATCAACAAGATCACAAGTTGACATATATGAGACTTCATATATTTAAGCACAGAATTCTACATAAACAAATCCACAACACCTTACATTGTTCAACGCTTAATTAAACTCTAATTAAGCAAATCTAACTACAAAGCAATAAACCCCAACTCGGCTGTTCATAACAAAGTAGTTAAATGTGACAATGTAAACTACTAATCCAAACAACACATTAAATGTCCAACATTTAATTAAGCTATAATTGAGTAGCTTCACTACAAGTTACAAATCCTAGACCTAGGCATTCATAAATCATAGTTAAACTACGGATTAAGCTACTCCCCTTTGAAGCTCGGTGAACTCTAACCATCACTTCATCTTCAGGAGAAAATGAATGCCTAACCATGCATTGTAACCGGAAACTTCACAACTTGTGACGAATCCAAGCTACCTATGATGGAGTCGGCGGTGAAAATAGAAAAGAAAACCTATGTTAAATTGTCCCCAGGGAACCCTGGGTGGTAGACGTGAGTGCTTCCTCTTCTTCTCTCTTCGCTCGTCAGTCTCCTTTTTCTCCCCGAATGAATGTCGATCCCCCAAAAGATCATTGTTCTAACCTAATTTGACAAGATTTAAAGGATGGGTCATGGGCCGAGTCGGTATAGTGAGAGAAATTTCTATTTGGAGTTTGGGTATCCATCAGCACGTCACGTGTGGCTACTTGTTCTCTCGTCGCGATGTGTGAATTGTTAGATGTCGCAACGTGCTGTTGCTCAATCATTCATCGCGATGTAAGAATTGTTTGACGTTGCGACATGATTTGCATGGAAGGCTGACGTCCTGTTGACTTTCTGATGAGTTGATTCCCTTGTTTTCCTACAAAACAAAATAGTCATTTGCAGTATTAATTGTCCTTTGAAAAATTATAATGCAATTAATATCAATTTGCGACAATTTTACTAACAAATTGCAAATCATATAAGCTCAATATAAGGAACTAATTTAAGCACAAAAGTTACAATTAGGAGTCAAAAAGTGCATTAACAGTTAT
Source organism: Erythroxylum cassinoides (assembly GCA_027478405.1). Lineage (NCBI taxonomy): Eukaryota > Viridiplantae > Streptophyta > Magnoliopsida > Malpighiales > Erythroxylaceae > Erythroxylum > Erythroxylum cassinoides. Next base: position 40,155,822 of record JANIPM010000006.1, read on the forward strand.
GAAAGTGTAGCCAATTAATAAGATAAACTTGGGCTCAGTCAGATTCCTTTGTGTTTCGCCATAACGACAGATTCACTTCACTGTGGCGAACTTCCTGTTGCGTCTCTTCTCTCGTTGACTTCACTTCAACCTTCTCTGACTTTTCATCTTCTTCTTGAGTCCCTTTTCCTTGAGTTTCCTACAATAAAAAATGGTAGTTTGCAGTATCAATTGTTCTTAGAAAATTAATTAGTGCGATTAATACTTATTTGTAACAATTTTTACCCTCAAACTACATAAAATAAAAGTACACACTCAAGAGTCAATTTAATCACAAAATCTAGAAATAGGAGTCAAAAAGTGTAGTAAGAGGAATGAAAATGTCACCAATTTATGTAATAAACTTGGGCTCAATCAACTAGCCTAATATGCGATTTAGTTTTCAAGCAACTTGTTATGGGTAGCTAACAAGTCTACTTTAGAGGTTAATTGCTTGATGGTTTCTTCTTGTTGTCTTTGGGATAGTAACATAGATTCCATCATACTTTCCAAGTTTGACTTTGGAGGTCCTGGTGGATTAGAAGGTTTTTGAAATCCAAAAGGTGCCCCTAATGTTTAGCTGAAATGGAGAGTTTTGGTTATTCCTCCAAGAGAAATTGGGATTGTTTCTCCAACCTGGGTTATAAGTGTTTGAGTATGGGTCAAATTGAGGTCTAGGGTTAAAGTTATTAATGGCATGAACTTCGTTATTACCCTGATCTTGAACAAAAGGACTACCAACTTGACAATTAACAGACACATGATCAACAGAACCAAAAATTTCACAAACAGAAGTAGAACTACTAGCATTCACAGAATTAACATTCAAATGGTCTAACATGTGAGTTGTGGCATCAACTTTAGCAAAAAGTATCGTAAGTGCATCAACATCATACTTACTTGGAGTATGTTTTGCTACTCCTTGTTCATTGGACCATTGGTAGTTGTTGAGAGCCATCTCTTCAATGAGATTGTATGCATCAGTATAAGTTTTATTCAAAATGCTCCACCAGCTATAGCATTGATTAATGTCCTCATTGATTGGAGTAATCCATTATAGAAGTTATGAAGGATCATCCAAGTTGGTAAGCTATGGTGTGGACACAACCGAAGTAAATCTTTATAATGCTCCCATGCTTCATATAATGTCTCATCATCTTTTTATGTGAATGTTGAGATTTCATTTCTTAGATTTCCCATTTTGCTTGGAAGAAAACCCTTGGCTAAGAACGTCCTAGAGAGATGACCCCATGTAGCACTATCCAGCTGGAAGTGAATGAAGCCATGCTCTTGCCTTATCCCTTAAGAAAAATGGGAAAAGACGGAGACGAATGGCATTGGACGTGACTCCATTCATTTTCAGAGTGTCATAAACTTCAAGGCAGACCGTTAAGTGCATATTTGGATCTTCGACAAGTGAGCCTCCAGATTGCGATTGCTACACTATAGAAATGAGGGATGGTTTCAACTCGAAATTATTTACTTCCACAATTGGATTCCAATTCCCTGAATTATTTTCTTAAAATCCTAGCTTTGCATAATCACGGAGTCACGGTCCTACTCTTTCGGCCATCGTATTGCTGCTGTTGGTAGCTATCACCTTCTTCTTATCTACAAACCTTTGTTTCTTACTCCAGTGGTATATTCTATCGATCTCAGGATCAAATGTGGTTGTGAAAATATATTGCATATAAATCTCAATTCGCCATTGCATGAGAAACACAAATGAGTGAACAGACCTATATACAAAGAATATGCCAATAAACCTATAACTAGAATAGAATTAAGTAAAGCTTAGTAAACTTTGGTCAGAAAATTTTAATATTTAACGTAAGTCCCCAACAATGGTGCCAAAAACTTGATAGGCTTTACAAGTATACAGGTTTAGTTGAAGCAATCAAGTGTCGATCCACAAGGACTAGGTCAAAGTACTAAATTTATACCTTCTAAATTTTCTAAGCAATTGAATATGAAAATTCATTTGTAAGGGAAATATCAATACACAATTAACAGAATTTAACCTAATATTCTAGGAATTTATTCCAATAAAGAATTTATGCCATCCTTATGAAATAAAATATTGATATACGTTCATTAACCTACTCTTATCAATTAATTCTCTCTAAGTAATTGACGTGTTGATTCCAATTTTTAAACTAGTTTCCTAGACTAAATCAAATCCAACCCAATGAACACAAAGGTTAATCTCAAATACTCTTAATGAAGAATTCTATTTCTAGATGTTCTTTCAATTAAGTCTAATATAGTAATTCATACATTAAACATCACTTTTTAGTATTTAGTTTATTATCTATCATCATTCAATAAGAAACCCTAACTTAGATAGATCAAATCTTAATTAGATGAAAATATTATACTAAAATCACAACAACATTGATTTTAAAAGTAAAGGAGTAAAGTTTAGTACATAAATACCAAGTTGAAACAAACATCCTAGAATAAGAAAATTTTCCTTTCTCTTCTCTTGTCCTTCTCTTCAGACTCCCCGGATTTCTCTTCTAACTCCCCTGTTCTCTTTAGGCTCCCCTCTTCTTCCCCCGATGTTAAATGCCTTTGTAACCACTTAAAATTGTCAAAATCGTCGTACACGGTCTGTGTTGGTTTACACAGTCAGCCCGTGTTCTTCTGGGGTCTAGCTGTGTTTGCGTTATTGGAGTACACAGGCCATGTTGGTTTACACTGTCTGACCATGTATTTCTTTGGTTTTCATTTTCCTCCTAAAACATCTACAAACACCGAAAATAAAGCAGCAGTACGAAATTCTAGAAACTAAAGGCAATTTAACATCATTTAATACAAAAATAATGACAAAATAGAGATAAAATATATCAAGAATATCAACTTATCATATTTCTAGCAGAATAAAGATTAACAATGAATTTTTGACTAAGAAATCCTTATTAAAGTGGTATAGCACTTTTGATAGCTAAACCGATTATCCTCAATCTTTGTTTTCTTTTATTTTTAATCGAATAATGTGTTTTTCTACATATATCAGACCTGGAAAAAATATAACAGAAGAATTGGAAAAAAAATTGCACAAACCAAGGGAGACAGCTTGCAAAAAATGGGAATGACAAAGCAAAACAAAAAACAAGTGAAACGAAACGAAAACAAATAGAAGGAAGAACACACAAACTTAAGGATAACTAAACCTAATTTAGACCCAAGCTCTGATACCAAATGAAGTGAACCTCAAGGATGAACCTTGAAACCCAACAATCACACAATTGGAAGCAAGGAACCCAAGAAATCTAAAGTCAGCTTTAGGAAAAAAAATCTTAACCCGATGACTATAGAAGACAGGAACCAAAGGTATAGGATAGGTTTTGAACGCCACAAGATAATAATCTTGATAAGTTCACGAGTTCACAAAGGAACCATAAGAGAGATTAACCTCACTCCATCAATTATGAATTTTCTGCCCCTTGAACAATACAACGCTTGCCTTTATATAGACATTAAGGTAAGAAATCATCCTAATTGAATAATTTGATCAGAATCTTTTTGACTGAGCTGAATAAGGTAAGATCTAATTATGTAAAGAAATCACCCTAATTGAATGATTTGACCAGAATCATTATTTGAATGAGCTAATTAAGGTAAGATCTAATTAAGTTAAGAAATCACACTAATTAAATGATTTGACAAGAATCATTATTTGATTGAGCTAATTAAGGTAAGAAATCATTCCTAATTTGTTAGGATAACTTGTACACATTCTTGAGTGTCTACCACAAATCTTGGAATGCTTGGAACAAATTGGAATAATTTAGACACTCATTAGGCTTCTTAACTCAGCTTGGATTAGAATTATTGGGCCTTGAATACTTTCTAAGCTAATTAGAGCTTGTTTAGTCCATTTATCTTCAATTAGCCCATTTATAGCTTCCTTTATCTTCTTGGCTCCACCTCTTGTAACTGCACCTCTTTGATTGCTCAATGACTCCTTTAGAGCTTTGCTTAGGTCAACTTGGTTCTCATCATTCCCCCACTATTTAGAAGGACTCGTCCTCGAATCGACACCTCGTCTCCGCTCACACCTTTATGACTCTCACACCTTTAGAAGTCATATTGAAGACCTGCAAAAGAATGTTAGAAATATCCTCTCAATACTCCCTTACTTGTTTCTCTCAATTAGTGCCACTCAACCCCCATGTTTACACACTTTACATTTGGCTTTTCATTACAATGTTGCTAACAAAAACTCTTGTCTTTTACCACTCTTAAAATTCCTATTTTAATTCTTTATAGAACTAAATAAGCCAAATCAAGGCAATTAACCTTACAACAATACAAAACTGGCTAGAATGTAATCAAAGAAACTGAAATAATGAAAAAGGATCATAAACAAATAGAAACTGTTGCAAAGGAATAAGAACAAAACATATTAAGGATAGCAATAAAGAAATTAAATCATAAATGGTAACAAAAATAGGGGGCATAAAGAAACAACTTTAAAATATGATTTCTAGTAGAATAAAGATTAACAATGAAATTTTGACTAAGAAATCCTTATTAAATAGGTATAGCACTTGTAATAGCTAAACCGACTATCCTCAATCTTTGTTTTCTTTTCTTTTTAATTGAATAACTTATTTTCTTGCATATATCAAACCTGGAAAAATTATAACACAAGAATTGGAACAAAAATTGCACAAACTAAGGGAGAAAGCTTGCAGAAAATGGGAATGACAAAGCAAAATAAAAAAACAAGTGAAACGAAACGAAAACAAATAGAAGGAAGAGCACACTAAATTAAGGACAACTAAACCTAATTTAGACCCAAGCTGTGATACCAAATGATGTGAACCTCAAGGATGAACCTTGAAACCCAACAATCCCACAATTGGAAGTGAGGAACAAAAGAAAGCTAAAAATAGGTTTAGGAGAAAAAAGACTTGCCCCTGATGTCTACCGAGGACATGCACGAAAGGTATAGGATATGTTTTGAATGCCACAAGATAAACAATCTTGATAAGTTCGTGAGTTCACAAAGGAACCAAAAGAGAGATTAACCTCACTCCATCAATTATGAATTTTTTACCCCTTGAACAATACAATGCTTGCCTTTATATAGATACTAAAGTAAGAAATCATTCAAAATGAATAATTTGATCAGAATCATTATTTGATTGAGCTAATTAAGGTAAGATCTAATTTAGTTAAGAAATCATTCTAATTGAATGGTTTGACCAGAATCATTATTTGATTGAGATGATTAAGGTAAGATCTAATTAAGTTAAGAAATCACCCTAATTGATTGATTTCACAAGAATCATTATTTGATTGAGCTAATTAAGGTAAGAAATCATTCCTAATTTGTTGGGACAACTTGCACACATTCTTGAATGTCTACCACGAATCTTGGAATGCTTAGAACAAATTAGAATAAATAGGTATAACATTTGTAATAGCTAAACCGACTATCCTCAATCTTCGTTTTCTTTTTTTTAATCGTATAACTTCTCTTTTTTGCATAAATAAGACCTGGAAAAATTATAACACAAGAATTGCAACAAAGATTGAACGAACGAAAGGAGAAAGCCTGCAAAAGGTGGGAATGACCAAGCAAAACAAAAAACAAGGGAAACAAAACAAAAACAAATAGAAGGAAGAACACACTAACTTAAGGATAACTAAACCAGATTTTGACCCCATCTTTGATACCAAATGTTGTGAACCTTAAGGATGAAGCTTAAAACCCAACAATCACACAATTGGAAGCAAGAAACCTAAGAAAGTTAAAAATAGCTTCAGAAGAAAAAAAACCCTTGACTCGATGTCTATAGAAGACAAGAACCAAAGGTATAGGATAGCTTTTGAACGCCATAAGATAATAATCTTGATAAGTTCATGAGTTCACAAGGGAACCAAAATAGAGATTAACCTCACTCCATTAATTATGAATTTTCTGCCCCTTGAACAATACAATGCTTGCCTTTATATAGACATTAAGGTAAGAAATCATCCTAAATGAATGATTTGATCGGAATCATTATTTGATTGAGCTGATTAAGGTAAGATCTAATCAAGTTAAGAAATCACCCTAAATGAATAATTTGATCAGAATCATTATTTGATTGAGCTGATTAAGGTAAGATCTAATCAAGTTAAGAAATCACCCTAATTGAATGATTTGACTAGAATCATTATTTGATTGAACTGATTAAGGTAAGATCTAATTAAGTTAAGAAATCACCCTAATTGATTGATTTCACAAAAATCATTATTTGATTGAGCTAATTAAGGTAAGAAATCATTCCTAATTTCTTGGGACAACTTGCACACACTCCTGAAAGTCTACCACGAATCTTGGAATGCTTGGAACAAATTAGAATAATTTAAACACTTATAGGGCTTCTTAAATGAGCTTGGATTATATTTATTGGGCCTTGAATACTTTCTAAGCTAATCAAAGCTTGTTTAGTCCATTTATCTTCAATTAGCTTAGCTTACTTATAGCTTCCTTTATCTTCTTGGCTCCACCTCTTATAACTGCGCCTCCTTGACTATTCAATGACTCCTTTAGAACTTTCCTTAGGCTAGCTTGGTTCTCATCATTCCCCTACTCTTTAAAAGGATTCATCCTCGAATCAGTACCTCATCTTCGCTCACTCCTTTAGAAGTCATATTGAATATCTACAAAAGAATGTTAGCAATATCCTCTTAACACTCCCTTACGTGTTTCTCTCAATTAGTGCCACTCAACCCTCATGTTTGCACACTTTATATTTGCCTTATCATTACAATGTTGCTTACACAAACTCTTGTCTTTTACCACTCTTAAAATTCCTATTTTAATTTTTTATAACACTAAATAAACCAAATCAAGGCAATTAACCTTTCTACAATTCAAAACTGGCTAGAATGTAACAAAAGAAGCTGAAATAATGGAAAAGGATCATGAACAAATAGAGGCTGTTGCAAAGGAATAAGAACACAACATATTAGGAATAGCAACAAAGAAATTAAATCACAATGGTAATGAAAATAGGGAGCTTAAAGAAACAAATTAAAAATATGATTTCTAGTAGAATAAAGATTAACAACAAAATTTTGACTAAGAAATCCTTATTAAATAGGTATAACATTTGTAATAGCTAAACCGACTATCCTCAATCTTCGTTTTCTTTTCTTTTTAATCGTATAACTTCTCTTTTTTGCATATATAAGACCTGGAAAAATTATAACACAAGAATTACAACAAAGACTGAACAAACGAAAGGAGAAAGCCTACAAAAGGTGGGAACGACCAAGCAAAAAAAAAAAAGGGAAACAAAACAAAAACAAATAGAAGGAAGAACACACTAACTTAAGGATAACTAAACCTGATTTTGACCCCATCTTTGATACCAAATGTTGTGAACCTCAAGGATTAAGCTTGAAACCCAACAATCACACAATTGGAAGCAAGAAACCTAAGAAAGTTAAAAATAGCTTCAAGAGGAAAAAAAAAACCTTGACCCAATGTCTATAGAAGATAAGAACCAAAGGTATAGGATAGCTTTTGAACACCATAAGATAATAATCTTGATAAGTTCATGAGTTCACAAAGGAACCAAAATAGAGATTAACCTCACTCCATTAATTATGAATTTTCTGCCCCTTGAACAATACAATGCTTGCCTTTATATAGACATTAAGGTAAGAAATCATCCTAAATGAATGATTTGATCGGAATCATTATTTGATTGAGCTGATTAAGGTAAGATCTAATCAAGTTAAGAAATCACCCTAAATGAATAATTTGATCAGAATCATTATTTGATTGAGCTGATTAAGGTAAGATCTAATCAAGTTAAGAAATCACCCTAATTGAATGATTTGACTAGAATCATTATTTGATTGAACTGATTAAGGTAAGATCTAATTAAGTTAAGAAATCACCCTAATTGATTGATTTCACAAAAATCATTATTTGATTGAGCTAATTAAGGTAAGAAATCATTCCTAATTTCTTGGGACAACTTGCACACACTCCTGAAAGTCTACCACGAATCTTGGAATGCTTGGAACAAATTAGAATAATTTAAACACTTATAGGGCTTCTTAAATGAGCTTGGATTATATTTATTGGGCCTTGAATACTTTCTAAGCTAATCAAAGCTTGTTTAGTCCATTTATCTTCAATTAGCTTAGCTTACTTATAGCTTCCTTTATCTTCTTGGCTCCACCTCTTATAACTGCGCCTCCTTGACTATTCAATGACTCCTTTAGAACTTTCCTTAGGCTAGCTTGGTTCTCATCATTCCCCTACTCTTTAAAAGGATTCATCCTCGAATCAGTACCTCATCTTCGCTCACTCCTTTAGAAGTCATATTGAATATCTACAAAAGAATGTTAGCAATATCCTCTTAACACTCCCTTACGTGTTTCTCTCAATTAGTGCCACTCAACCCTCATGTTTGCACACTTTATATTTGCCTTATCATTACAATGTTGCTTACACAAACTCTTGTCTTTTACCACTCTTAAAATTACTATTTTAATTCTTTATAACACTAAATAAACCAAATCATGGCAATTAACCTTGCAGCAATTCAAAACTAGCTAGAATGTATCAAAAGAAAATCAAATAATGAAAAAAGATCATGGACAAATAGCAACTATTGCAAAGGAATAAGAACACAACAAATTGAAGATAGGAACAAAGAAACTAAATGACAATGGTAAGGAAAATAGGGGCTTAAAGAAACAACATGAAAATATGATTAGTAGTAGAATAAATATTAACAACAAAATTTTGACTGAAATCCTTATTAAAGAGGTATAGCTCTTGTAATGGCTAAATCGACTATCCTCAATCTTTGTTTTCTTTTCTTTTTGATTGTCTAACATCTTTTTTTTTGCATATATAAGACCTGGAAAAATTATAACACAATAATTGCAATAAAGATTGAACAAATGAAAGGATAAAGCCCACAAAAAATGGGAACGACCAAGCAAAACAAAAAATAACTGAAACAAAATGAAGACAAATAGAAGGAAGAATGCACTAACTTAAGGATAACTAAACCTAATTTAGACCCAAGCTATGATACCAAATGATGTGAACCTCAAGGATGAACCTTGAAAACCAACAATCACGCAATTGGAAGCAAGGAACAAATGAAAGCTAAAAGCAGGTTTAGGAGAAAAAAGATATGACTTGTAGTCTACAGAGGACATGCATGAAAGGTATAGGATAGGTTTTGAACGCCACAAGATAAATAATCTTGATAAGTTCATGAGTTCACAAAGGAACGAAAAGAGAGATTAACCTCACTCCATCAATTATGAATTTTCTACCCTTTGAACAATACGACACTCACCTTTATATAGATATTAAGGTAAGAAATCATCCTAAATGAATAATTTGATCAGAATCATTATTTGGTTAAGCTAATTAAGGTAAGATCTAATTAAGTTAAGAAATCATCCTAATTGAAGGATTTGACTAGAATCATTATTTGATTGAGCTAATTAATGTAAGATCTAATTAAGTTAAGAAATCACCCTAATTGAATGATTTGACAAGAATCATTATTTGATTGAGCTAATTAAGGTAAGAAATCATTCCTAATTTGTTAGGACAACTTGCACACGTTCTTCAATGTCTACCACGAATCTTGGAATGCTTGGAACAAATTGGAATAATTTAGACACTCATTAGGTTTCTTAACTTAGCTTGGATTAGACTTATTAGGCCTTGATTACTTTCCATGCTAATTAGAGCTTGTTTAGTCCATTTGTCTTCAATTAGCCCATTTATAGGTTCCTTTATCTTCTTGGCTCCACCTCTCATAATTGCGCCTCCTTGAATGCTCAATGGCTTCTTTAGAGATTTGCTTAGGCCAGCTTGGGGCTTCTTTAGAGATTTGCTTAGGCCAGCTTGGTTCTCACCATTCCCCACTTTTTAGAAAGATTCGTCCTTGAATCGGTACCTCATCTTCGCTCACACCTTTAGAAGTCATATTGAAGGCCTATAAAAGAAAGTTAGAAATATCCTCTCAACACTCCCTTACGTGTTTCTCTCAATTAGTGCCACTTAACCCTCATGTTTACACACTATATATTTGCCTGGTCATTACAATGTTGCTTACACAAACTCTTGTCTTTTACCACTGTTAAAATTCCTTTGTTAATTCTTATAAACATCACCACAATATTATCCTAAAAATCTAATACATTAACTCGGTATAATCCTAAAAATGTAATATCTGTTATCTTTCCATATAAACATGAATATCATGGAATTCAGTGGCACCCGTGAGGTCTTCGATTTTAATACAGAAACTGAGAAAAATTTAATAGATCGAACATTCAGAATTAGAATCAAACAATTAAATTAACTCAGTCAAAAACTCCAAATGACGATAGAAATTTTGGTATAACAGTTGATGGAAAAAAGGTATAAAACAGTTGCATTTTATATTTCACAAAAGATAATAATAATCAATGAAATATTAACACAATATTATCCTAAAAAATATAATATATTAACCTGCGAGATGCTCACTAGTAAAAATTTCAAATTTCATAGAGCGAACATTCTAAATCACAAATGAAATTAATAAAAATTTAATAAATAGAAAAAATTACGAAGAAGGGTAAGGAATAACTTACAGATGGTAGTAATCTCTTGTTTGCTGAAACAGGAATGCTGAGTTGTGTGGAATATATAATTTTTATAGTTTGAAGATGGAGAATTGTGATCTCAAAGGTTAGGCTATAAAAGTTATGTTAGAGAAGAAAATATAAAGACAATGTTTGATTGATTTAGTAAAGGAATAATTATCATGTCACGTCTTTTAATTAGAAAGCGGCTAATTATAAATGACGGCGTGATAGACTGATAGATTAATATGTCATTTAAAAAATTGTAATTTTCAACATCTCAATAAATATACTGTAATTTATTATAATTATTCATTTAATAATTTTTTTATTAATGATAATTTTAGGATATTTAATTTTAATATATACATGTGTCACAGGTGGATAATATATTATAACTAACCAATGAATTAATTATCATTTAATTAATGAATTAAATAAGTATTTTTAATTAATTAATTGAATTTTGAATTTTT
>JANIPM010000006.1:40416838-40439201 GCA_027478405.1 Erythroxylum cassinoides
AAGTTTTTCAAACTAGTTACGAATTGATTTACGATAAGTTTTCTGAAAGTACAAGTAATTGTTCTTTGAAGGGATTAACGAAAAGTAAAAGTCTACCACAATTCAACCCCCCCTTCTTGTGTATCTTGATCATATTATTGTTCGATATATTAACGTGTGATTCACTTCAATGCTAGTGTTGGTCATCTGAGGGTATAGCAGTAGAGTTCAGAGAATACATTTCCTAAATGACTCAGATGAGGATTTGAAACTGTGAATGTCAGAAAAATGCTAGAAATTTAAAGTTGCATGTGTGTTAATCGGATTTTGATGTTAAGTGTGAAGTTTGGAGTTGTAAATTGTGTGTGTGTATTGATGAGCTAAAATGGAATTAGAGGGATTGTTTGCAAGTTATTGCAGTTAATTGATGGAGATTGAGTTTCAGATAAAAACACAGTAGAGAGAGAGGAAGAAGATGATTAAAACGCAATAAAGTTTGCCGCGATCAACTCTCTTTGGTTCGCCACGACCAACTTGAAGGATTTCACTTCACTGAAAATTGGCCACGGCCAACTCTTGGGTTTGTCGTAGCAAACTTTTAAGAAAATCACGAGGAATTTTGTTTTTTGGAAAGTTCGCTGCAGCCAACTTTTGACTCGTCGCGGCGAAGTTTCCTGATAGCTTAAACATGCTTCAGTATTTTGAGCATAACATTCTTTGTAGTTGTCTGAATGGAGTGATTTTTTATTTGGAGTAACCTAGAGACATAGAGATACAAATGTTATGAAGAGATTAAATTCTAATTATGCCTATAAGAGTTACATGATCTAATTGGAAGTTGAGATAAGAATTCTGTAGAAGTTTAAGAATAGTATAAAATCTTTTGAGTATAACTTTCAGTATACTAAACCAAAATGGATGAACTTGGTATCAATGGAAACCTAAGACAAATAAGAACAAATTTCTAGAAGAAAGTTGTATCTAATTACCTCACCTTCATAATGAGAATAATTAAGCAAAGTGGACCTAAAAGTTAGTTGTGAAATAAATATGGATTGAGGGAATTGAGTTTGGTTTCACATGGTCGATAATGTGACAAGATTGGGATAAGAAACTTAGAATTTGTCATGACATGCATTATACATATTCAGTATACATGAATGTGCATAATTGAATTTATAATTATGCATAATAATGATATATGTTTGTATTAAATGTTTTAGAGGAACCCATCGAGCGATTGATTCCAAATATTGCTGAGACATCGAGGCAATAGGCAATAAGTAAGATTTTGTAAGTAATTTTAGATAGTAATTTCTGTAAGTAATTTAGTTGGTCTTATCTGTAAGAAAGTCTTGTTGAATAATTCTGGGTAATTCAGTAAGAAATCTAGTGAGAAATTTTGTATAATTCTGCTTTGATTTTTTGTTTGTTGTTTAACTTTAATCCATTAAATGATTTGCAAAGCTGTCAGATTGATATGTTTGAATTTTGTCATGAAAGCAATGATTGGCTAATTATGTTGACGTGAAACGAATTTATTTGGTTTTAAAACTGTCAAGCCCTAATCGTGGGTAAATAGGTATGCCTAGAAGGGTCTGCAGCTGCTCCTGTTATTAACACATCGTCCTTATTGACACTTCAGTGTCTTCTGATATCGAGAAATATGTCCCTCTGCTGATTCTAATCATGGTATCTGTATAAGTCCCATTACCCACTTCTATAAATGGATTTAACAGTCATGATTTTGTATTCTAATTTATGTCTGATTGTAATATAAACAAAGAAATTGTGTTCTGATTATGAAGGGTTTATACCCTCTTTTGAGACTTGGTTCTATTTTTTTGTACAATCTATCTGAGATCCAATATAATATGTCTGAATTGTTCATTTTGATAAACTGTTAGTACATGCTTATGATATATCATGATTGTGTATAATTAGTTGTCAGTTTATGCATAGATTAGTAATTACTCACTAAGCTATATGCTTAGCATGGTGGATTTGCCCCGTGTAGGTTCAGAGAGAAGGACATAAGGATTGGGACGAGTCAATCACAATGACCAATAGAGTCTGAGTCTTGTTTTGTTAAAATTGTATTTTTTTAGTTTGGATTTGGCTTGTCTTTGATGTATATGACTTTGGATTTATTTGAAGGCTTGTAATAACCTTAATTTAGGCTAGTTCCGGCTTGGAACAAGTTGTATTAAGCTTAGTGTATTATGATGTATGTTTGCTCTGAATTGCTTCTGCTTTGAGCTATTAAGAATGCATGATGAATGTTTTGTATGTTTTGGTTTTGTCTCGGTTCTATATGCATATATGTTTTGATGTCTACGTGGCACCCCCATATCCTTCCAGGGGGTATTAGGGCGCAAACTTTATGGAGAAATAAGGACAAACTGGGTTAAACAATAAGAAGTGAAATATCAGGACTACGAGTCAATTTTACAATGGTTTAAGTTTGACTCAATTTAGATGTGTGGTTCGGAAGACATGATTGATTTAGTACGGGTTGGTGAGATTGGGTGGTGAATGAAATGTGAGTGGAAATCGAGTGCTTTTGGAAAACAATCAAACCCAAATTATAGCAATTGGTTTACTACGAACCCATACAAAATTAACAAGTAAAAAAATATTTGAGTTGCAAAAACTTGAAAGGAAACTCTCACTCTTTTATTAATTTCCAAATCTTACATATGGAAAGAAACTTGACTTAAATAAGCAAACAAAAGCTATAAGAATATGGATGACCACTTGCAGTCCGACCACACATTCTTTGTGACTTTAAATGGCTTTAAAACATACTTAATATGGCTAATAACATCTGTCATTAACTTGTCATTAAAAGAAAAAATAGCTAATTAAAAATGATACTAAATGAGCATTAAGTAGCTCTTATTCAATGCAAATTTAATGATAGATAAGATAGTTGAAACCTGACCAATAAGTCACTCTACTGGGTAGCAAGTTGACTTCTCGTGGCCGGCCTTGGACTCTTAATGGACTAGGAATGAGCTTCAACTAAATCAGATTGGACCAAGGCTTTATAGTCTCCAAATGGTTTCCATAAGGCCTGAAAATTCATAAAACAACTCAGCCCAATTTCTTCTTCAATTTATTGATCAACAACTTCCTTTCCTACTCTAAGACCCAATATTTTAATATCTTCGATGGCTAACCTAGATGGTCATCCATCATCCTCCCCATCTTCAAAGGCTTGAACATTTTCATTTGGAACCATTGTATCTTTGACATATTTTGCTAAGTCACTTACATTGAACGAATTTAAAATTCCATAGTGGCTTGGCAAATCTATCTAGTAGGCATTTTGGTTGATCTTCTTCAGAACCTTGAATGGGCCTTCAGCACTTGACATAAGCTTGGATCTTCTTTTGGCTAGAAATCTTTCCTTCCTTAAGTCAACCCAAACCAAGTCACCTTTTTTAAATTCCACAAGCATTTGCAACTTAGACCTAAACTTATATTCTTCATTCTTCTTCATGATATGGGCCTTGACTTTGACAATTTCTTGGGCCCTATTTTCAACATGAATGTTTGAAGGAAAACTATTCAAAGTAATAGGAACAAGAGGATTAGTACCATAAACAACTTCAAATGGATATATATTTGTAGTCTTATTCTTGGAACAATTGTAAGCAAACTTGGTATGTGCTAGCATGTTGTCTAAATTCTTAATTCTTCCTTTTTATTCTTAGAACAATCGTAGGCAAACTCGGCATGTGATAGCATGTTTTCCTAATTCTTAATTCTTCCTTTTAATAGACTGCTTAGAATATTCCCAAGACTCCTATTTACTACTTCAGTTTGTTCGTCGGTTTGTGGATGGAAAGAAGTACTAAATGTGAGTTTTGTTCCTAATCTACCTTACAAATTTCTCCAAAAATGACTTACAAATTTTACATCCCTATAACTTATAATGCTTTTTGGAATTCCATGCAATTTTAAAATATTTTCAAAGTATAAATTCATGATATGGGATGCATCATTAGTCCTACTACAAGCTACAAAATGGGCCATTTTACTAAACCTATCAACCACCACCATTATGGAATCAAAGTTTTTCCTTGTTCTAGGAAGATCAAGGATAAAATCAATACTTACATCCTCCTATGGTACATTAGGAGTTGGCAAAGGCATGTATGGGCCATGAGCTTTACTTGTCATCTTTGATTGTTGGCAACTGTTGCATCCTCCTACAAGCTTATCTCCATGAAGCCGATCAAGCATATCATCCAACCATAGGATTGGAAACCTATATTTAATGGTTATCTCTTTAACGGCTCTTGAATCAATGACCATCCTCCATTTTCCATTCTTTTTAGGAACAATAAAGGTGGGAATAACACATGGAGAAGTACTTGGTTGAATGAAAACTCTCTCTAACAACTCGTCAACTTGTTTTTACAACTCATCGTGCTCTCTTAGGTTGATTCTATAAGATTGCTTATAGGGTATGATAGCACTTTAGACAAAGTTTATTTCATGTTGGATTTTCCTTAAAGTAAGGAGTTCTTTAGGAGGCTATTTTGGGAAAACTATACTAAACTCAAGAATTAAGCATTGTACCTTATGGGAAAGTGGGTTTTGGGGGCTCGGTTTGGTTTCTTCAAGGTTGAAGGGAATGTGTGATGGTAGGCTTTGGATAATCTCTTCCTTTTCTTCATTTGTCATCAACGATAAAGTTTGATCACCTTGATTTTTCTTCTTTATTGCTCCCAGTGGCATAGGATTGAGTTTGAACTTTTGTCCTTTAAAGAACAAAAAATAAGTGTTGGCTCTTCCTTGATGTTGCACATCTCTATCATATAACCATAGACAGCCTAAAAGCACATGACAAGCACTCATAGGAATTATATACACCATATCTCACCATATCTCATTAACATATTTACCAATTGAAAATGGTACTAAACTTCTCTTATCAACCTTATTCTCATGCTTATTATCTAACCATGTCAACTTATAAGGACTTGGAAAAGGTTCTGTCCTTAAAGCTAATTTTTCTACCATTTCATTTGACACAACATTTTCATAAGCTCCACTATCTATTACAAGTTCACATAACTTCCCTTTTGAAAAACACCTAGAATAAAACAAAGACTTTCTTCTCCAATCACTCTCATTAATTTCTCCGCTAAACATTCTAAGAATCGCAAGCATGTCTCCTTCTAACTCACCATCACATTCGACATTTTCATAAGACTCAAAAACTTCATTATCCTCGTCCTCATGACAAACAAGCATTTTATTATGAATTTCTTTAATTTCTTTAATGATCATGATATTTCTATTTAGACATTCAAATTGTAAGTGTCCAAATCCTTGGCATTTGATGCATCTCATTTGAGTTTTGGGTGATTTAGTATTTAGTGATGGCAAGGTTCGGTTTGGTGTTGAATTTTGGCTAAAGGTGAATATTTATGATGGAGTGGAATTGGTTAGTTTTGGTGGTGGAAATGAGGGTGGTTTGTAATTTGGTGTAATGGCATATGGCGAAAGAAATCTTTTGGTGGAAAAATGTTTTAGGTTAGTTTCACATTGCAAAACAAGCTTCTTAAGCTCATAGAAATGAATGTAAGGGTATAGACTTACCATGTTTCTAATCTCAATTTTGAGGCCTTTGAGAAATCTTGCATTGACAACAACTTTTCTTCTCTTAAATCACACTTTAACATGATCTACTCAAACTCCATCATATATTCTTCACCCGATTTTGTGCCTTGTGTCAAGCTCATCATCTTGTCCATCATCTTTGCCTATAATGTGAAGGCAAAAACGTCTCATCCATCATCTCTTTCATCCTAAACCAAGTTGTGATTTTCAGTCTACCCTCTCTCAATCTCATCGTTTGGACATTATCCCACCAAAGAGATGTATAACCTGTAAAATCCCAGATCACCCGCTCACAAATATTGTCTGCTTTGGGTCTTGACCCAGCCAAGCCCTCACGATTTTGTTTTTCCCGAGAACTTCTCAAGAGGTCACCCATCCTCAAACTACTCTTGCCCTAGCACATTTAACTTGAGAGTTCTGATGGGATCCGGTGCGTTAGGGCATGAAAAATGCATCTATAAGGGAGAGGTATTCGTACCTTTATAAGATGTACTTCGCTCCCCTCTCTAACTGATGTGGGATCTCACACTCTCCACTACCTTTAGAGCCAAGCCTAGTTGCCACAACGGTTCGAGTATCGGCTCTGATATCATTTGTAACAGCCCAGATCACTCGCTCATAGATATTGTTCGCTTTGGCCCTTGACCCAGTCAAGCCCTCACAGTTTTGCTTTTCCCGAGAACTTCCCAGGAGTTCACCCAACCTGGAACTACTCTTGCCCTAGCACATTTAACTATGGAGTTCTAATGGGATTCGATCCATTAGGACATGAAAAATGCGATTGTAAGGGAGAGTTATCTGTACCCTTATAAGGCATACTTCATTCCCCTCTCCAACTGATGTGGGATCTCACACTTTACTGTCACAACTCAAATCAGCCACTCACAAATATTGTTTGCTTTGGGCCTTAACCTAGCCAAGCCCTCACGATTTTACTTTTCCCAAAAACTTCCGAAGAGGCCACCCATCCTGAAACTACTCTTGCCCTAACACATTTAACTTTGGAGTTCTGATAGGATCCGACGCGTTAGGGCATGAAAAACGCATTTATAAGGGAGAGGCATCTGTACGCTTATAAGGCATACTTCATTTCCCTTTCTAACCGATGTGGGATCTCACACTTTCTAGCCCCTTAAGGCCTAGCCCTCTTTTGGGGTTCAGCCTAGCTGGCACAATAGTTCAGGTAACGATTCTGATACCACTATAATAGCCCAGATCACCTGTTCATAGATATTGTCTACTTTGGGCCTTGACCCAGCCAACCCCTCACGGTTTTGCTTTTTCCGAGAACTTCCCAAGAGATCACCCATCGTGGAACTACCAACTTTGACATAACAAGTAGTTCCAAAACTTTATCTGTCAAACCTCATAATTTATTTAAATCATGCTTAATTCATCGAGAAAAATTTTCGGGGGCCAACAAAATATGGTGAAATTATCAATTTGCCCTTAACTTATGTGAAATTACCATTTTACCCTCCAAACATTCCTAAATTTGCAATTAAGCCCAAAGTTTAGGAATCTCCAAAACTTTTATTTTTATTTTGGTCATTGGACTTTTGGAAATAATAACTAAGCCCCTTAACTTTATAAAATTACATATTGGTCCTCCAAGAATTGAAAAATTACGTTTAAGTCCTTTGACTTTTAACAATTTGCAAATAAGCCCTTATGTACATCAACTTTTTCAATTAAACTTTCTAAGTGTCCAATAATTCTATAAATCATGTCTAATCACCTCCAAGGTATTAAAACACATTTAATTCAACCACCATGATCATATCCATCCAATGGACTCGATTTTTCACACTTAAAAGCTTATATGTTAGAAATCTCTAAGATTTCATATACCGATGAACTCTAAGTTCATGTAAGGCCATATAACATTATAAATCATTGGAATATGTACCAAAAGGATTCAAATTCATCTTTGAACTCACATACAACCATGTAGATATCAATATACAATAGTATTTCTAAATACATAATAATCACCAAAGGGCTCAAAAAGTCCGGTGTTACAAGTTTAACGTTGGTTTGTAACCTAAGAGGGGGCATGAAAGTGTTGGAACATTGGAAGGGTTCAGAAGGCTGGGCTGAAAGTGGCTATCTCCGAGCTTGCCTGATCCAAGTTGGGAGTTGACTAATGCCTTCCTAGTGAAGGCTAGGTTGGTTTGAGTCCTAAAGTGGAGGGTACTGCGCGAGGCTGGCTTCACAGAGCAGAGACCACCTCCCGCTCTTAGTAGTGGATGGATATCAAGTCGGTGCCTCTTGAGCCCCCAAAGCCTGATAGGCTTACCTTAATGAACCATCACTTTCTATAACAACCCAGATCACTCGCTCACAGATATTATCCACTTTGGGCCTTGGCTTAGCTAAGCCCTCACGGTTTTGCTCTTCCCCCTCTTAGGGAAGACATGTCTGTAAGGGAGAGGTATCCATACCCTTATAAGACGTACTTCGTTCTTCTCTCTAACTGATGTGAGATCTCACACTCTCCACCCCTCTTAGGGCCCAGCCTAGCTGGCACAACGGTTTGGGTACCGGCTTTGATACCACTATAATAGCCCGGACTAATTCAAATCCAGGGTCTGGACTTTAAAAAAAAGATGAAGATGCAATCTTGTATACAAAATTTCTTCAGTTGCTTACTCTAGATCACTCGCTCACAGATATTGTTTACTTTGGGCCTTGGTCCAGCCAAGCTCTCACGATTTTGCTCTTTCCCCTCTTAGGAAAGACGCGTCTGTAAGGGAGAGGTATCAATACCCTTATAAGTCGTACTTCGTTCTCCTTTCTAACCGATGTGGGATCTCACAAAAGGTATAAGTAAAAGCAAATTATCCATATAAAAGCCTCTGTTCTCTAATGTCTCATGTCTAATTGTTGAACAAACTTGACCATTATCTTTTTTAGAGTAGGCTTCTGAGCTTGAGGTGCATGTTGCTGAAATCATAGTAGAGGGTTATTAGTTCCTTGCCGTTAATTTCTCTAAAAGAAATTGGGTTGATTCTTCCATATCAGATTGTATGTGTTGCTATATGGATTGTTTTGGGGTCTAGGAATATTCCCTATATAATCCAAATGCTTGGGTTGTATTGTTTGGTAGCTTTGACCTGAATGTTCAAGCCCGCGCACCTTAAACTACATAACTTGACCTTGTGGATTCATCATTAGTCTATCAGTTTTCCTGCTTAGCGTTTCCACCTAGTTTGCCAACTGCACCGTTGTGTCCACTTTCGTAATTCTTCTCAAGTAGTAGCATGCTTAAGGAAATGAACAAACATAACTATGTTTGATTCCCACCTTAACTCCATATGCATAATTGGTTTTCACCCAATCTCTTACTATAATAATGTGCAAGCTTGTTTCCAAGATTCTAGCGAGAATGTTTATGAATTCTCTAAACATCCATATAACTTAGGGAGCCTTTATTCCAGATAGATCTATGTCTAATAACATCTTATTGGTGCAAGAGCTACTGAAGGAATACAATTCCAGAAGAGCAATTAGGAGTTATGTAATGAAGATTGAATTTTCCAAGGCTTTTGACTCTATAAATTGGAACTATATCCACATATATCTTCATTCCTTTGGTTTTCCTTCCAAGTTCATTAACTAGATTTATTCTTGTTCCCAATAACCTACTATAGCTTTCTCATCTCCCTTCAAGATCTTCAAAAAAGCCAACGAAATCAGGCAAGGGGACCCAATTCCCCCTTATCTATTCACTTTGGTAATAGAAGTATTAGCTAGTATGATCAATCACAACATAAATAGAAATCATGGATTGTCTTTCATAGCAAATGTAAGGAGATGAAGATCACAGAATTAGCATTTGCAGATGACTTGATTTTGTTATATGGTGTTAATCCCTTTTCCCTGAGGCTTATGGAGAGTGTTTTGAAGGATTTATCTAACATTTCAAGGTTGAAAGTTCACACGCATAAGTGTATAATCTATATTTCCAACGATGATAAGAATCCTTAGAGATTGAACTCTATTTCAGGTTTAAGTTTGGATCATTTATCTTTCAAATATTTAGGAGTGCATTTTGCTTCAAAGAATCCTATGTTTGATGACTTTTGTCCCTTTTTAAAGATGTTCAAAAGGAAAAAAGAACTCTTATTAGAATGAGTTTCTCTCTAATACTAGAAGATTACATCTAATTTCCTCAGTTTTGAGAAAGCTGCTCACAAATTGGAGCTCACATCTTCTATTACCTAGGAGGTTGAACAAATAAATAGAAAAACGCATAAAGAATTTCCTATGGACTAGAAAATCTTTTTGTGCTAGAGGAGCCAAGATCAAATAGCATTATTTATGTCTATCTAAAGAAGGAGGCATTGGACTAGTGTCCTTACAAATGATATAAAACATGCTTGCTACCCAAAGGATTTGGAGATTGCATAATTATAAAGAGGCATTATGTTCCAAATGGGTGAATGAATTTTATCTTGATGAAAACTGCTTCTAGTTATTGAAGATTGATAAAGCATACTTTCGGACTTTCATACAAATGCTAAGAAAGAGAGATCAGGTTTATTCACATATTAAAACCGTGGCAGGAAATAGGAATTCTTCAAGATTTTGGTTTGATAAATTGGACTAATTATAGTCCATTAAGTGAAAAGGCTTCCCTGTGTCAAGTAAGATCAAGAATTCCTCTCAATTCTAGAGTTAACACTATGTTGTAAGCAGGTAACTATAGTTGTAATTTTAGAGGAGATAATTACTACCCTAGCAATAAACCAAACACAATAGAGGAACACAAAGTTATTTGGCTAAGTGACAACTCTAATAACTTTACAAATTCCTCTTGTCTAAAGCTTTTTAGGCCCCATTCTTCAAGATAGAGATGACAATGGGTTAGACTAGGCTGAGGTTGCCCATACTCTAGCTCGACCCAAAAATTTAAACTCAGGCCTAAGTTTAACTTGAAGCTCAATCACGCTTGAAACACACGATGCGAGACTTAATTAGGCCTAGTTTGACCTAATCTTTTGTTTTTTTTTAATTTAAAATTCAAAAAAGAAGTTATTTTTACATAAAATGACATTTTTATAAAAAGTTTCGAGCAACCTTGCTTGAGCCCAACCTTAAGTGTAAAAAGCTTTTAAAAGGTCCCAAACCTAGCCCAAAACTCTTTCAAACTAAACCAAATTGACTTCGGGTCAGGCCAAGCTTGAGCTTATTTGCCAAGCTTACTCCTAGCTTGTATTGATGAAAGAAAACTTTAATACTTGAAGCCTCTTTCATTTCTTGGACTATTGCTAAACATAGGTTGATTACCAAAGACAAGCTTCATGAATCACCGATAGAATTTGTGTATTATGCAAGACAGCTACAAAGACAATTCGTCATCTCTCCTTTCAATGTCAATTTTGCAACACTATTTGGTCCATAATTCAGAACATGCTCAATCTATATTTTGGTGAATCTGATTGGAGGGAAATACTGAAATGGGCTAACGATATGATTAGGAGGATAAGACAACTCCTTCCTCAGGACGTCCATCAATTGATGTATTTATTTAATTTGGAAAGAAAGAAAACATAGGTTGTTTAGAGGACATGCATTAGAGAAGCTTGTGGTTCCATACAACACTGATTGCTGGATGAAGGAAATTTTATTTGCTCACAAAACTTATTTAGATGCAAGCTCTTCAATGAGGACTAGATGTCACATGTGAGATAAGGAACCTTTGCTTTTATTGTTTTGTGGAAAGTAGATGTACTGCGCAATCAGCCTAGTTAGGCTCTAACAGTTGTTAGAAAAATAATGTTTCTATTGTAATCTCATCCTTTTAAAGTATTGATCAATGTTTATCTTACGGTTTCATTTAATTGCAAGGTATGGGACTTGAATCCCATATTGATCAAATACAAAATTGATATGGGATTTATAAGGACTTTGAATTTTTGGTAACGCCGTTTGGACTCTCCAACACTCCTTTAACCTTTCATTAATGAAGTATTTAAGGCTTACTTAAGAAAATTTGTTCTGGTTTTCTTTGATGATATTTTGGTTTTCAGTCGAACGTGGGCAGAACATCTTCACCATTTGCGTCTAGTGTTTCAGCTGTTGACGCAAAATAAATTATTCCTCAAACGCTCTAAGTGTACTTTTGTTCAAACTCAGGTTTCTTATTTGGGTCACATTATTTCTCAAGATCGAGTGCAGGTAGACTAGTCCAAGATTTCGGCAATTATGGAGTGGCCCAAGCCCAACACTATTCGTGGCTTAAGGGGATTTTTAGGGCTAATTGGTTACTACCAAAAATTTGTGCAGAATTACAGAACAATAGCCTCTCCTCTCACTGTTATGTTACGGAAGAATTCTTTTCGTTGGACTGACGAGGCTATTACTGCTTTTGAAAGATTTGAACACGGCTATTACGACAACTCCAATCTTGATTCTACCGAATTTTGAGCTAACATTTGTTATTGAATGTGATGCTTCAAACATAGGAATTGGAGCAGTACTGTTACAACAAAATAAACCGGTGGCATATTTCAGTTGATCTATGGCAATACGACATCAAAGCCTCCCAGCATATGAAAAAGAGTTGATTGGCTTAGTTCAAGCTATCAAACATTGACATCTCTATCTTTAGAGTATGGCTCTCCTAAAGTCCTTATTAATTAGTATCAGAGCCGATCTTAGAGTGGTGGCCTGTGAGTGCCAACCGTGACCAACAAGGATCTCAGAGTGGTGACCCATAAAGTGATGACCTGAAAGTGTCAGCCGTGACCAACGTGACCGTGACCAATGAGGACATTGGTCTTTATAGGGGGAAGAATGTTACAGTTTCATTTAATTGCTATTGATTAAATACAAAATTGATATGAAATTTATAAGAACTTTGAGCTCTCTACCCTCATAAGCTAGCTTTTGGGGTATGACTCTCCTAAAATCCTTATCAGTTTAATTTTCAAAAACAATTATTTGAATGATAAAAGTTTTTTCTAAGATTCTTTATGAAAATTATTTAAATTTAGGAAAAAGCATGTATAGATATAAGCGATTTGACTTCACAGACCAAATTATATGTTAGTTACCTAACTTTGAAGATATGTAAACAGTTTACTAATTCAACAAAATGAGAATTTATTTTGTCTTTCCCACGTGATTAAGCAAACCAACATGAGAATGTCTATCATTCACAAAGTGATTAAGAAAGACATGCAACATACCAGTGTGAATCAATCACTTTCAAAACCTCAATGCTATATTAGATATATAATATAATCACTTCACTCTTACGGTAAATCAGGTCTGCTATTAAAGAAAGAGTTGAAAATTCCATTTTTATAAGAATGCCAAAAATAAGATTCCATTAAAAAAATGGAGACTAGTTCTTTTTCATAATCATCTTGAATCATTGGTCTCTACTACCTACATTTAATTTCCTATCACAATCAAATTACATAATTAGAATGAAAATGACATATTTTACCATCTTCCCTACATTATTTAGCTACAACCTGAGTTCCACTACATCACCATCTTTGAGTTCTGTATTTGGCAATACAAGCTGACCATTAACCACTATCAGCTTTCCTTCTAGCCCTACTCTTCTAGCAGCATCTGCTGCGGTGCTGCCATTACTTAACCTCATTATTTCACCATGGGGCCAACAAACGATCACCACCTCACCAAGGGTAACTGAATCAGGATTGGCATAGCACTCACTGTCTGACTTTAGGCATCCAAGATTCGATTCAGAGCGTAGTTGCTCCTCCCAACGAAGCATTGTTCTCAACAAACGCACCTAAAATATTAATGTGAAATTTACAGATGATATATCGTTAGATGTAACCAATCCATCCCTACAAATTAACATCATATGTTTTATTTGCAAGAATAAGTACACGTTACATGATGCCGATGAATGTATACAAAAAATTATATTAACCATAACAATCCTTTTTTTGACTCCTTTTGCTAGTTGAGAAAGAAAGCATCAATAAACAGTTACGTGTCCCTTTAAAGTATAGATGGCATGATCAACTCTTCACTTATGCAAACGTGGGTTTTAAACTCACTATTACAATCCAAAACATTTTCTGATGACTTCATGACCAACTCCAAACATATTTAAAAGAAAAAACAACTAATAATCATATATAGAAGATTCAAGTTACAAACTATATGACTATGTTTGGACCAAAATGTATCACAACAGTGAAAGAACTATCATGTATTTCGCATCTCTCTCTACCAATAACTAAATAGAGCACCATTGAAATTAAAAAGATCAGTGCTAAGAGAATGATTGTATGCTAACCTTGTTGTTGATGCTAGCTTCTACAGGAGTGGAAGCAACAGAGCCTACACTTGGCCTAAAGGAAATGGAATCAACAGGTTTGCCCTCAAAAACAGCAGATACAACATCCCAATAGTCAGATTCCTCTTGCTCCGTTAATTCAATTATCTGGATGAAGGTTGGTAGCAAGCGCTCAAATTGGTCTTGCTGCATGGAAACCGTCATTCATTAAACTCTTCTAGGGGTTCTATTTTACAAAAAATGAATCTTAATTTTCAAAAAGAAAACATCTAAAGCTTACATCAGGTGCATGATTAAAAAAAGGAAGAGATAGTCTACGAAGATTCTTAGTGCCCAAAAGTTATAGCTTACTTAACATGAATGGGAAAAAATAGTATGCTTTCTCGAAGGTCATGAAACAAAATGAAATAAAATATTATTAAGTACTTTGTTTTCACTCATTTAATATTTTCTTTTGTTGTTTTTTACTAAAATGAAATTTATTAATTGTAACATCACCAAATTCTAAACAGACTTTCAATTCCTTATGACAATTTTGTTGCTTGTTCAAATGCTATCATAAATAAACTCGAGGTATAAGTTCCTAATGCACATACCTTATGGTACATACCGTCTCGACAAACTGTATACTTCTCAAGGAATGTACACCAATCCCCATGTCCTGGTTCACACCACCATTTATCCGAGACCTGAAAATCCAGATAGGCAACACATAAAATTTCAGCAACTAATCCTACCAATAGAGTTTAAACAAAATGGAAAAGGAGGCAACTTTTGGACCATAGTTATCTCATTTTCAGTTAACCACTTTATTTTGTCAGCAGAATATTACAACAAAGAACTTCATGAAACAGGGAGTAACTATTTTGCATATTAGAATCAAACGCCCAAAAGTGATTTTACCAACAATGTAAGTTAAGCATGACAACACAAAAAACTTTTAGCCACAAAAATTGTCTTCCTCTCAGTGAAAATTCTAATCTTATGTACAGAATACAAGCTGAATTTCAATCTTTAACAATATCTAAACTAACATATGCTATTTACAACTAATAGATTCTACTTATAAAAAGATTTTCAAATCTATAATCGTACAAAGGCACAAAATCTGCGTAAGACAGGCTGCATCAAATCTTCCTGATGTTTGAGATAGGCAGAAAATGATAGAGAAATATTTCACCACACTTAACAGCCTTGCCAGTCTATTTATACAGAATTCCTACCCTTATAAGGAAACCCTAAAAAATGCAAAATATAATAACTCTAATATAGGCAGAGACATAACCATAATATAGACAATAATACAGCCATAAAATAAACAATTATACAGCTGTAAAACATATTAAACATTCAAAAAATGTAGCTGTCAAAACTCCTCAAGGTGGTGCATGAATATCTCGCATGTCCGTTTTGCAGACTAAGTCATGAAATGGTTTATTACTAAGCCCTTCGATAAAAAGTTAAGCTAGCTAACCTGCTGAAACCACAAGAGAAATGTTCTACTAGATATTAGCTTTCCTAATTAACCAAAACATTCCTTATGCAGAAGTTTATTGAGAGTTTTATTTTCAAACTTATTCAGACAACCACTCTAGCTGGGCATTTAAGTAGAATCTTGAGGCATACCTCATGGTTCTTAAAATATACACCTTAATCAGTCAAGATTATCTCCTTGATTACAAGAAGATTTTCCTAAACTAAATTACAACAACCTGCCTTTAACTAAGGAGGTTTAAAAACAGAAAAATTATTCCTAAGAAATTGCTCCTAATTAACAGAATTCTGTCCAGCTTTTCCACATCTTAAGAATATCATCATCCTTTTTGCAATAATTCTAGCATTGTATAAAAAAGTTCAAAGCACAATGACCAAATTGTTTGCAACAAAATTATTTAACAGTGCTCATGTCCCTTCCTATTAGCTTATCTTGTGCTTCATAAGCCATATGAATCAACTGGGGGCTTTGGAGGTCAACGTTGGCTTGACTGTGAAGATGATGCTCCTTAATAAACAAATTATTGAGACATGCATCTAAAAATGGGACAAGATCTTTGGTTCATATGACTAGATTTGTTGCCTTCAAATTAAGGTCTTAGTTCATAAGAAATTGAACCCTTTTAGTAGTTTCATGAACGTGATGAGTAAAAATAAATCCTTTAGAAAGAAAAATGGCGTAAATAATATTTGTATCAAGCCAAAGATTCATAAAGTTAAGAGTAGAAATAGAAAATAGAGAGACTTCCCCATTGGAGAGTGGCTAACCAATATTCAAGATGAAGCTAATGAGAGGTTCTATGATGACGGTAAAGCCTCTTTAGATAAGACCACATCTCTTTTGTGGTCTTGAATAGACAAAGATTTAAGATGAGTTGGGCTTGACACATCCCAAAATTTATTCCATGATTTGAACATTTTAGACCTCCTTGGTGTTTTTGTCCTAGTTCTTACTTCTGTTAGGAGTAGGATTTCTACCACATGGCCTCATAAATCCCTATATTTAACAAATATATTGAAGTGGAATGTAAGTTGAGCAATTTTGGCCATTAACACAAGCTAAAAAAATTCTAGATTTATCGTAAGGCATGATGTTGAGAGACTAGATTTGAGATTAAAAATGTGGAATAATCAAGGAAAAGGAGCCAGATAATTGAAGACTAGGAGCTACACAAATGTTGAGATAAATTGTTATGGTCCCTAGCAATGGATCTAGTTATAGGTCTAGAGGTGGGGGTTTTTGGACTTTCAGTTGTAAAAAAAACACAATTATTTCTTTTACTACCTATGGTTGCTATTTTTTCGGGCTCGTCAGAGAGAACCTGAGACCTCTTAAGTTCGAAGTACTCAAAGACTTGAGAAAATTTTCTATCCCTTTTTCCATTCATCGAAGGTCAAATAAATAGTTCTGCGGAGAAACAACTTCCCCTACAACTTAGGGATCCATAAACAAACATGATCACTACACTGCATAAAACTAGGAACATGAACAATTGAATAACTGTCACATAAAAATAAATAAATAAAAACGAAAACTATAAGAAAACCAATTCTGCTACTGTTGCGCTGGCTTCTTCCTAAGGCCATGTGTGAACCTTGTATAAACGTTAATAACATTACTCTCCCGCTCCAAATGATGATTGTACTCAAGCGGAAACTGAGGGAAGCGTTGCTGTATAAAAGTGACAGCTTCCCAAGAAGCATTCGTAGGAGAGGAATCTTGCCAATGTATTAGGACCTCTGGAACTGAATTATGAACTCTGTGGTCCAAAATAGCCAAAGGCTGTTGATGTAGTGAAGTAATATTTTTGGATGGCAAACAAATAGAAAGTAAACGAATGAAGATATTAATGTGGAAGTAATCCTGTTCGAGACGGACAAATCTCCAATACAAGTATAATTTCAAATCACTCTTTTCACACCGAATGTAAAGAACATAGGTTTAATTTATAATAAAAATGAAAACAAAAAGTCTGAGATAGTGGAGAACATGTTGCCATTCCTTCACGTCACTTGTTCACAAGCTAGTTAGTTTCCACCTTCCTGTTCTTGTGCTAACTGTATCGCATCATCAGCAAGACCAAATAAAGATAAGAATTGGGCAGCAACTAACTCCTCTTCTCTATCACGTACAAGTTGCTCTTTGCGTCTTCTGGCATAGACCCATAAGGGTCGTGGGTTTGTATCAGCTGTTGTTTAGTAACTTTAGTAATCATAGGAGGAAGAGAAGCCTCAATGGGACAGGAACCTGCATGAAACGCCTTGAGTTTAGAAAAATGAAACACCGGATGGACCTTCGAATTGGCTGGAAGGTCGAGCTTGTAGGTCATAGCACCAATTTTAGCCAAGATACGGAAAGGGCCATAGAACTTAGGCAAAAATTTTTGGTGCTTGCGTTGAGTAACCGTAAGTTGCCGGTAAGGCTGGACTTTGAGTAAAACCTGATCACCAATTTGAAAAGTTACATCTCGGAGACGAGAGTCGTAAGCATGCTTCATCCGTTGTTGAGCATGATGAAGATTATCTCTTAAAGAAAACAGTAGCTCATCTCTAGTTTTGACGGCTTGATCAACTGCATCGAGTTTAGCAAGACCAGGATAATAAGAAAGTAGCTGAGGAGGAGGCCTGCCATATATCACTTCGAAAGGAGTTGTTTTCAAAGCAGAATGAAAACTAGTATTATAACACTTTTCAGCCCATGAAGTTCAATCCATCCACTTCGTTGGACGATCACTGGTGAAGCAACGAAGATACATTTCAATTGTCCGATTTACCACCTCAGTTTGACCGTCGATTTGAGGATGGTATGCGGAACTGAAAGAGAAAGTAGTACCCTGAAGACAGAACAACTCCTTCCAAAAAGCACTAGTAAAAGTGACGTCACGATCACTTACAATTGATACAAGCAATCCATGTAATTTGAAAATATTATCGAAGAAAATGCGAACAACTGTCACTGATGTGTAAGGATGGGAGAGCGGACAAAAGTGATTGTATTTTGAAAAACAATCTACCACCACCAGTATGACATTCTTCCCATGAGACGTAGGTAAACTATCAATAAAATCAAGAGAAATATCAGTCCAAATCTGGGAGGGGACTGGTAAAGGAAAGAATAAACCTGCTGGTTGAAGAGATTCCGATTTATGGCATTGACAGATGCCACAATTGCGAACAAAGTCCCGAATTTGTTTTTTCGTGCTGCCCAATAGAAATCTTTTGATATGTAGTGTAGGGTCTTCTGGTAACCCTCATGACCCTGATTGTGCAAAGCAGAAACAACCATCTGAATCGAAGGAGATGTTGAGGGAAGATAGACGCGGTTCTTGTAAAAAAGCAAACCTTGACGAAAATCCCACTGAATTTCAGCAGTTTGTTGCTGAATATCAGAAATAATATTCTGGATTTCAGTTGAAGCTTGTTGTTCATGGCGGATGGCATCGAATAAACTTAGTTGGCGCATGGAAATAGCCATTAAGGTAGAGTTTGCTTCATCACGCCTAGATAAGGCATCAGCTACTTTATTCTGGTGACTAGATTTATATTCAACAGTAAAAGAATAGCCCAAAAGCTTACCAAGCAAATGTTGTTGAGGTGGGGATAAAAAACTTTGCTCCAGTAAAAATTTCAGACTATAATGGTCTGTCCGAACAAGAAATTGTTGGCCCCACAAATAAGAGCGCTAATGTTTGATGGCCTTGACCAAACCAATCAGTTCTTTTTCATAAGCAAGAAGGCTCCTATGTTGTTGAGGCATCTGTTGACTGAAAAAGGCTATAGGCTTTCCATTATGAAGTAACATTGCACCAATACCATAATCCGAAGCATCACATTCTACCACAAATAATAGAGAAAAATCGGGAAGAGCTAGGACAAAAGGACTTGTCATAGCAGATTTGAGTTGTTCAAAAGCAATGGTCTGTTCAGACCATTGAAAAGAATTTTTCTTCAACATAGAAGTAAGAGGAGTTGCTATTAACCCATAATTAGGAACAAATTTACGATAATATCCGGTAAAACCAAGAAAACCACGAAGAGCTCTAATGGTTGTTGGTTTGGGCCAATCAACCATAGCCGCGACTTTACTAGCATCGGCTGTATCTCCCTGTTGAGAAACAATATGGCCTAAATAAGCAATTTTTGTCTGTCCAAAAGAACATTTTGCCTTCTTGAGATAAAGGTGGTGATCCCGAAGCAATTGAAAAGTAATTCTCAAATGATGAAGATGCTCTACCCATGTGCGACTGTACACCAAAATATCGTCAACAAACACAATGATAAATTTCCTCAAGTAAGGAGAGAATACGTCATTCATGAGAGACTGAAATGTAGAAAGAGCATTGGTGAGGCCAAACGGCATAACCAAAAATTCAAAATGGCCATGATGAGTCCAAAAATCTGTTTTCTCAATATCATTAGCATTCATTCGAATCTGATGGTATCCCGATCGAAGATCCAACTTTGTAAAGTATTTAGCACCCATCAATTCTTCCAAAAGTTCATCAATCACAAGGATGGGGAACTTATCCTTGACAGTTTTGGCATTCAGAGCTCTATAATCAACACATAAACGCCATGACTTGTCAGCTTTCGGGACTAAGAGGACTAGGGAGGAGAAAGGAGACTGGCTGGATTTGATGATTCCCTGGGCTAACATCTCAGAACATTGTTTTTCAATTTCATTCTTCTGAGCATGTGGGTATCGAAAGGGTCACTACAATTGGACCAGTGCCGGGCTCCAAGGTGATGCGGTGGTCACAGTTGCAAGATGGAGGAAGACCTTTAGGATCGGCAAACAAGGGAGAAAACTCCAGTAACAATTTCTGAATATCCAATTCTGGCGAAGATACCACAGACACAGAACAAAGCTTTGGTGTTGGAGTACGTGGATGGTTGGAGAGGCCGCGTAAGTTAAACGCTTTGCCCTGCTTTGTGAAACTCGTGCATTTTAGAGAAATCCCATAACATGGGTCCCAAGTTTCTCAGCCAATTAACTCCCAACACAACATCGAACTCAGTTAAAGGAAGCACAAACAGATCAGTATTAAAAATATAAGAGTCTAATCGAAGTAAAATACCACGACAAGTGCCAGCACTAGTGATTGTCTCCCCATTTGCCACCACCATGTTAAGATTATCACCTTTTTCTATTGTAGCATTAAAATGGGACACAATTTTGGAGTTGATAAAATTGTGGGTGCTACCAGAATTAATTAGGACTAGAATAGGATTACCTTGCTAGCTACCTTTCAACTGCATAGTTTGTGGGGCCTGGACTCTTGTAATTGCATTGAGAGATATTTCTAGAGACTGAATATCTGTTGTTAGAGTTAAATCCTCCCCTTCTGAGCAATCATCTTCCCCAATTTCAATCTAGAAAAGTCGCTTACACTGAAGTCCCTGAACAAATGGCTCGTCACAATTAAAGCACAGACCTTTGAGCTGCCTTTCTTCCATCTCAACTCGGCTCAAACATTTTGCAAATTTTGGAGGCTGCGAAAATTGTGCAGGAGGATTTTTTGGAAACCCTTCCGATGATTATTGAAGAAGGTTTGAACACCTCCCCTTTACGTTTGTAAAGGCGAGACATGCTCATTGCAGTGACTAAATCAGTGGGATGATGTAATTCTACCTCAACAGCAATAGCCTCTTGTAAGCCATTGATATATAACTGAACCTTTTGCTCTTGTGTCAACAATCCAGCGCTAGATACCAAGAGCTCAAAGCTATTCTGATAATCTTCAACAGTTCCAACTTGCTTTAGTTTGGCCAATTCCCCTAATTTGTTACTCCGAATTGGTGGGCCAAACCTTAAATGACATTGGTGTTTGAACGCATCCCAAGGAGTAGAGTTGTCATTTTCCATTTGAAGGAACCATAATTGGGCTGCACCTTCCAAATGGAATGAAGCTAAACTTACCCTCTCTTCTGTTGGAGTTTGTTGGTGCCCGAAAAAATGTTCACAGCGACTAATCTAGCCAAGAGGATCTTCTTGTCCATTGAAACGTGGAAAATCAAGCTTTGCAAATCGTGGAACAGTGTGGCCTCCGGAAGATTCTGTTCTCGATTCCCCTACAAGTCCCTTGCCTTTCCAAGCCCTATTATGACTGCCTTCTTCTGTTGTTGAAGAGTCTAAATTGGTGGTTGCAAATTCACGGGTAAGTTCCTCCAATCTGGCATGCATGGCATCTTGGCGTACTGTGTTTTCTAAGCGCTCCTCCTATAGCATCTGCAATATTCTGTCGAATTGTTGCTGCACTGAGTCACCCATAGTATATGGCTCTGATACCAAATTGTTATGGTCCCTAGCAATGGATCTGGTTATGGGTCTAGAGGTGGGGGTTTCTGGACTTTTGGTTGTAAAAAAACACGATTATTTCTTTTACAATCTATGGTTGCTATTTTTTCGGGCTCGTCAGAGAGAACCTGAGACCTCTTGAGTTCGAAGTACTCAAAGACTTAAGAAATTTTTCTATCCCTTTTTCCATTCATCAAAGGTTAAATAAATAGTTCTACGGAGAAACTTCCCCTACAACTTAGGGGTCCATAAACAAACATGATCACTACACTGCATAAAACTAGGAACATGAACAACTGATTAACTGTCACATAAAAATAAATAAATAAAAACGAAAACTATAAGAAAACCAATTTGCTACTGTTGCGCTGGCTTCTTCCTAAGGCCATGTGTGAACTTTTTATAAACGTTAATAACATAAACAAGGTGGAACTAGAGGTAAGATGGATGAAAGCTAGATTGGAATGAGATTAGACAGTAGGAATTTTTTTTTTCTTTTCAACAAAGAGTCTAATACCATAACAATTTTTTAAAAAACAATTTCTAAAAAATTGTCTCCTCTCAATGGAAAATTCTAATTATATAAACAAAACAAGTTAAATTTCAACCCATAAAAATAACCTAAATACTATATATATATATATATATATATATTAAATTTCAAC
>JANIPM010000006.1:40446138-40484540 GCA_027478405.1 Erythroxylum cassinoides
TTATAATGAAATTTTATTTCTTAGTATTTTTACAAATCAACCACTATCAATGATAATGGTAATCATTTCTTCCTCTTAACCAACCATCATAATTATAATGATAATATCCATTCACATTCCTTACTATATTCATTCCTATTCCTATTCCTATTATCATTCCCCTGTACGAACCAACCGCACCCTTAGTTTGCGTTCCTTTCCTAATTTCTAGTTGTTTCTATTTTTGAATAAAGGACCCAAATCCATAAATTGGGGTTAAGGATCCTTAGAAATAAGGTAGTGTATATTTTAGTTACTATATTTAGATTATTCTGTTTTTATTAGTCTTTTCCAAGGGTACAAAATATCCTATAAATTCAATGTATTCTATCATAAATAAAAATGAGAAAATAAAGTTTTCCTAGAAAATCCTACGTGCTATCAAAGCCATAGGGTTCAAATCTGAAAAATGGCAAAGACAACCATGATTGGTGAGCAGAATCCAAAACACGTCATAGGTAACCTTTGAAACAGACCCAGATAGCTCTCTCTATACTGGTGTTGATAATATAAACACCAATTCTTATTTACAAATTTTCATTCAAAAACTAAACAAAAGAAACTATTGTGAGTGGTCTCAGTCCGTCAAACTTGTACTCGAAGGCAGAAAGCTTGGGTACATCACTAGGGAAGAGAAGCAGCTAGAAGAAAAGAAGCCTGGCTTAAAAATATGGAGGGCAGAAAATTCCTTGGTAACAACATAGCTTCTAAATTCGATGAAGGCAACAATTGCAAAGCCGAACATGTTCCTGCTAACAGCCAAAGTAGTGTGGGACTCCATCTGGCAAAGGTACTCAAACTTGGAGAATTTTTCACATATTTTTGAATTAAAATCAAGGCTTTGGCAATCCAAGCAAGGAGATCGTGAGATTAATGTGTATTACAATGAGATGGTGGCTCTTTCGTTGGAACTAGATCAATGTTATGAAGATGAATGGGAGAATCCAAATGACTGTGCAAGGTATAAGAAAAGAGAAGAGAATTATTAGGTCTATATGCTCCTTGCAGGATAGGAGCTTAGATGAGGTAAAGGGAAGAATTCTTGGCCGAAAACCACTTCTCTCAATTCGTGAGGTTTTTTCAGAGGTTTGGCAAGAAGAAAACAGAAGGAGAATCATGCTCAGCAATGTTGCACCACCAACCGAGGCTGAGAACTCAGCTCTTGTCTCTCGAAACTTAGGAGGAACTGATGAAGACAGAGAAAGGAATTATCGGCCATGGTGTGATCTTTGTTGAAAACCATGGCACACTAAAGAAACATGCTGGAAGATTCATGGAAAACGAGCACATTTAAAGAAAAAACAAGAAAGGAATGGCAGGGCACTTCAAACAGCAACTGATGATTCTCAAGAGCAATCAATCCACTCGAATGAGCAACCTTTCACAAAGGAACAGTTAGAGCATCTACACAAACTTTTTAAACCTCCACAATTCTCTGTTCCTCCTTCATGTTCTCTTGTAGCCCAAGGTAATTCTTGTGTTACATCCCTCTCCAGTTTTGATCTTTCTCCTAGTCTTTGGATTATAGATTTCGGAGCAACAGATCACATGACAAATTGCTTCCAACTGTTCTCATCATATAATCAATGTGCAGGAAACAAAAAAATTAAGATTGCTGATGGATCTTTCTCGGCAATAGCCGGGATTGGTTCAATCAAAGTTTCCCCACCTATAACTCTTTGTAATGTACTTCATGTTCCAAAATTGTCTTGTAACCTTATCTAAAGTGTCAAGCTAATTTCCATCCAACTCACGGTGAGTTTCAGGAAACGGCCTCGAGGAGGATGATTGGCAGTGCTAGGGAAAAAGGAGGACTGTATTTCTTTGAAGATGGAACAATCCCAACTAAACCACCAGTCAATAGTTTATGCTTTGAATATGAATTTTCTTCTAGTAATCATGAAATAATGCTATGGTACTATAGACTTGGTCATCCAAACTTTCATTACTTAAGACAATTATTTCCTCCTCTTTTTATTAATAAAAATCCATCTTCATTTTAGTGTGAGATTTGTATGTTTGCAAAACAACACCGAGCCACTTATCCTCCAAGACCATACAAACCCACTAAACCATTTTCTTTAATTCATTATAATGTTTAGGGTCCTTCAAGAACACAAACAATTCTTGGAAAAAATGGTTCGTCTCATTTATAAATGATCACACTAGAATAAGTTGGGTATCTTTATTGAAAGAAAAATCTGAGGTTGAATAAGTTTTTAAAAACTTTTATACTATGGTTCAAACACAATTTGATGAAAAAATTCAGATCTTTAGAAGTGATAATGGGAAGGAATTTTTTAATAAGACATTGGGGAGTTTTTTTATTGAAAAGGGAATTATTCATCATAGTTCATGCAATGATACCCCCAAAAGGAGTTGCGGAGAGAAAAAAAAAACGTCTACTAGAAGTATCAAGAGCATTACTTTTCACAAATAATGTTCCAAAGTACCTTTCGGGTGAAGCTATTCTCTATCTTATTAATCGAATACCCTCAAAGATTTGAGATTTCAAAACTACTTTAAAAATTTTTTCAAAAAAAATATTCATCCTCTCGCATAGTATCCGATTTAAACTCTTTGGATGCATAGTTTTTGTCCACAATCACGACCCAAACCAATGTAAACTTGATCCTAGTGCTCGGAAATGTGTTTTTGTAGGATATTCACCTACTAAAAAGGGCTATAAATGCTATGATCCTACTTTGAAAAAAAATGTTTGTTTCCATGGATGTATCCTTTTTTGAAATGACACCTTTTTTTAGTCTCCTCTTTAGGGGGAGAAAAATAATAAAGATTTGACTTGGGATAAAATCAAAACCTTGGCGAATGAAGATCTTTTCCAGATTCAGAATAATTCAATGTCTGAACCTGTGTCAAACATCTTACCAACAAAGACTGTTTTAACTCAACCCGAGCAGACCAAAGTGAAAAAAAGGATGGGCCAATTCTTGTCCCAGCAGAAAATAATGATTCCTTTGAAGGAGATGAAAGAAAGAAAAAATTCGGATTGCTTTACACCAGGAAAAACTTGACTCAAGAAAAGATGTCCAAAAATTCCCAACAAGGCCAAGATTCCAACTCAGGGCAGGATCGAAACTCTTTGAGTATGCCTCTTTCAGTTCAAAACTGTCTAGGTGATACTCCCTCCTTATATTCTATTTTTGAAGAAAAACCCATTACAAAAATTTATATTCTTATTGCTCTTCGGAAAGGGATTAAGTTGTGTACTAAACACCTAATGTCAAAATTTGTCTTATAAAAACCTATCACCTGCTTTCTCCTTCTTCACTAATCAAATGTCACTTGTGGAGAATCAAAAAAATGTTCAAGATGCTTTACAGGTTCTTGAATGGAAGGAAGCAATTCTAGAAGATATGAGAGCTCTTGAGAAGAACAGAACATGGGAAGAACTGGATTTGCCAAAAGACAAGAGGATCATAGGGTGTAAATGAGTATTTACAGTAACATACAACTCGAATGGACCCCTAGAGAGATATAAAGCGCGGTTAGTTGCTAAAGGCTTCACCTAGACGTACGGAATCGATTACATGGAGAACCTTGCTCCAGTAGCAAAAATTAACACTAAGAGTGCTTCTTTCATTGGCTGCCAATCTAGATTGGCTTTTACAACAATTAGATGTCAAGAATGTGTTCTTGAACGGAGACTTGGAAGAAGAAGTTACATGGATGCTCCATCGGGTTTCGAAGAAAAATTTGGCTGGAAGGTATGGAGATTAATTAAGTCTCTTTATGGTTTGAAGTAATCAACCTGGGCTTGGTTTGAGAAGTTTACTTGTTCGGTGAAAAGGCAAGGTTATCAGATCTGTGCCGAGAGACTCCGTTCTTGTCAGATCTGTTTGAGATTGAATTTCTTATTGGCAACAAATCGTGCAAGGATCTTAACACTATGACAACCAATAAACTAGTCCGTATGGAGTGGACAAAGCTCCAAGAAATAACAATATCATTCAATGAATGCCAAAGATAAAACTGAAGAGATATTTAAATGAAATGACTATGCAAACCAATAACTAGAATTCTGGAAATGGGCAACAAACAGCTAGAAATATGGAAATAATGGATAAAATGGAGTAGTGGCTTGTTCACGGAGCAACTGCAGCCAATTCTTCAGGTGTTAATCCAATTCCCAACAGTTGGCAAATTGAGACTTGGTCAAAAGATGGTTGTCTTCCACGTGTCTTCCTCCTCACATAGGTCTTCAGAGGTGGATCTGTATCAAGATCCCACAGTGTTCTTTAGGCACTCATCAAGTGGAAGAATCACAACCCTCATAGTCTATGTCGATGACATTATCTTGACAGGCAATGACTTAGAAGAGATGTATCGCTTGAAGAAGAATTTGGCTACTGAATTTGAAATCAAAGATTTAGGTTCGCTCAAATATTTCCTAGGAATGGAAGTATTAAGATCCAAAAGGGGGATTGTTGTTAGCCAAAGAATGTATGTACTAGATTTGTTGAAAGAGATAGGGATCAGTGGATGTAAACCGGTAGATACACCAGTGGATCCAAATGTGAAAATGGGAAATAACAAAGGAGGATGCCCAATGGATACAACAAGATATCAGAAGCTGGTAGGTAAGTTAATTTATTTATCTCACACTCGGCCAGACATAGCCTTCGCAGTCAGCCTTGTGAGTCAATTTATGCACTCACCTACAAAGGAACACCTTGAGGCTACCTACCGTATTCTATAGTATCTGAAGAAATCTCCAGAAAAAGGCCTGTGTTTTAGAAAAACAATCAATTTAGGATCAAAAGCTACACTGATGCAGATTGGGCTGGGTCCTTTACTGATCGGAGATCAACAAAGGGATATTGTTCCTACGTGTGGGGTAATTTGGTAACTTGGAGAAGTAAAAAGTAGAGTGTAGTAACAAGAAGTAGTGTTGAGGCTGAATATAAAGCAATGGCCAATGGTGTTTTTGAACTACTATGGTTGTAGTGGATATTAAAAGAGTTAAAGTTGCCTTTAGAGATTCCTATGAAGTTATACTGCGATAACAATGCCGCGATCAATATAGAAAATAACCAAGTGCAACATGATTGAACTAAACACGTTGAATTTGATCGACATTTTATCAAAGAGAAACTAGAAGGAGGATTAATCTGTATGCCATTTGTTCCAACAAAACAACAAACAACAGACATCCTAACAAAGGGAATGAGCAAGCCATCATTTGACTTCCTTATTAGCAATTTAGGTTTGCATGCACCAACTTGAGGGGGAGTGTTGGAAAATAACAGATTCAGTTTGATTTCCTTTCCTAATTTCTAGTTGTTTCTATTTTTGAATGAAGGACCTGAATCCCTAAATTGGGGTTAAGGATCCTTAGAAATAAGGTGGTGTATATTTTAGTTACTATATTTAGATTATTTCTGTTTTTATTAGTCTTTTCCAAGGGTACAAAGTAATCCTATAAATAATGTATTCTATCATAAATAAAAATGAGAGAAAATAAAGTTTTTCTCAAAAATCACAGACCACGGCTTATGAATTCAATTTCATAAGGTATGAAAAAATTAATAAGCAGCAAACTAATTGTCGAGAAACCATTCAACCCCAAACTTAAGTTGTAGTGTGGGGCCAGTAATGGAATATATATCGTTGTAACATGCTCTCTCTTATAAATGGTTGACAAATGAAAACAAGGCACAAATCCAACATAAAAGAAAAAGCATAACTTGAACTGTAAGGTGAGGTCAATGATTATATATTATTCTAACTAGAACAAACCTATAAACACGACATACCTTATTATAACAGCAGCAAGTAACTGACATCCTTCTACTCTAAGGATTGGATGCCCAACTCTCAAGGACTTGTACTTATGGAATTGATCAATTTCCATGGTACTGTGACCTTTAATTTCATTGGAGAAGTATGAACCATTCATTTCAAATTCATCCATGTTGCTAACAGGAAACAACTTGTTCCCAGTTTCTTTATAAAGCCAATGTGCAGCAAGTCCATGCTCAGCGCACTCATGCATTTTCTGCAAATTATTGCATCATTCTAGCAAGCTGAATACAAAATTATAGCACCTTATTTTTTGTTCTGAAAATTAGAGAAACCTAGCACCTGTGTTCTTATTTGCACTTCAAGAGGTGCACCATCAAGACCTTGCACTGCGGTATGCAGAGACTGCAATAATTAAACAAAAAGTTAAATTAAACTGTGAACAAAAATAAGGGTAGCAATATGAATTGTTAGATCATTTTCCCACAATATCAACATAGGATATATGTCGTGGAACCAATATCATCACAATTGGTAATTGTGAACAAGAATAAGGGTAGTGATATGCATTGTTAGATCATGTTCCCACAATATCAACATAAAAAATATGTTGGTAGCCAAAGACCATCACAAGACCAAACAGACTTCTAGGAACTATTTCAGTTTAAGAAAAAACACAAACTTTCATGCATAACAAAAGTGCAAGTGGACTTCTAAGTAGATAGGATGACTTCCCGCCTAGATTGGAAATGTTCAATAACATTGGCAGTATCAACAGTAAAAGATATTGTGGGAAACATGAACATTTTAGGATTCTTATATCTTTTTAGGATAACCTATTTAATTAGGATATGTCATGATCATTAGATCTCATTATTCTTGTTTCCTGCTCAGTTGTAACATGCATATAATTGACCCTCTTGTAAACCTATAAGTAAGCAATGATAGAATTCTTGAAAAAGACCTTAGATATGCTTAGAGAATATTTTTATTGCCCAAATATGAGAAGATATGTTGAAAGGGTTTGTGCCAAGTGTATTGGATGTAAACAAGTTAAGTCTATGTCTATGACTCATGGTTTGTATACACCTTTACCTGTACCTAGTGAACCTTGGGTTGATATATCTATATACTTTGTATTGGGTTTACCTAGGACTAGGATACGTAAAGATAACATATTTGTTGTTGTGGACAAATTTAGTGAAATGGCTCATTTCATTGCTTGCCAGAAAATAGATGATGTAACAAACATTGCTGATCTTTTCTTTAGCGAAATTATTCAACTTCATGGTGTGCTAAGAATCATTGTTTCAAATAGGGATGTTAAGTTCCTAGGTCACTTTTGGAGAGTTTTGTGGGGAAAGTTGGGTACCACACTTTTGTTTTGTACATGCATCCACATATTGATGGGCAAACTAAGGTAGTTCATAGGACTCTAGGAACCATATTGCGTGCAATTGTTGGGAAGAACTTGAAAACTTGGGAAGATTGTTTGTCATTCATTGAGTTTGCATATAATCGTTCTACACATTCTTCTACAGGTTATTCTCCATTTGAAATTGTAAGGTTTTAATCCATTAACTGTGTTGGATTTGATGCCTTTACCTTTGACTAAGATTGCTAGTTTAGATGGCAAGAAGAAGGTTAACTTGATTAAAACAATACATGAGAAAGCACATGAACAAATTGAGAAAAAGAATCGCATGTATGCCCAAAAAGCAAATAACGGTAGAAAGCAAGTTCTCTTCAAACCAAGTGATTGGGATTGGGTGCATATGCGAAAAGAAAGGTTTCCATGGCAAAGGAAGTCAAAACTTGATGCAAGGGGTGATGCACCATTCCAAGTGTTGGAATGCATCAATAACAATGCATACAAGATAAGACTTGCCAGGTGAACATAATATTAGTGCTACTTTTAATGTTTTTGACTTATCTCCTTTTGACTTTGATTCAGATTCGAGGACGAATCCTTTTAAAGAGGGAGGGGATTGTGTGAACATGACTATGGTACTTTGTAAAAGAAATGGAACCAAATATGAGCTAGCAATGTTGGAGGGACCAATAACAAGATCTTGCTAAGAAGTTCAAAGAAGTGTTTCAATCCTACATGGGCTGAATTGTAGATGGCAAGAAATCTCAAGAGACAATGAGAGCCAATGGCATCATAACTAATCAAGTTGGGTAGAATGTGCAAGAAGACTTTCGTTCTTGTTTAATTAATTATTTTAAGTTAGAAGCATAACTTTGGGCAGCCCACTACTTGTGTTTTGGGCTTGTTTTAGTGAGATAAGACTTTTATTAACTTTTAGCCTATTTAATTTAAACTTTTTAGGTTTAATGAGTTGTATTTTAGAAATATTAGTTTGAGCTTTAGTTATTTTGGTGGGAGACCCATGTTTAAAGGTCTTTTACATATTTAGGGTTTCTTTCTTTTCAAGGGGTATAAATACCTCATAATAAACATTATTTAGGATTTTTTTATGAATAATTCTCATGATGGCTTGGTCGAATTCTTTAGGGGAGGTTTTCTTGTCTTCTTCATCAAGAATATAATTCTTATCAAGGTAATCATTTGTGGCGAATTCTATTCTTGTTTTCAAATCAACCTAATCATATGTGTTTACATCCATATAATTGATTGGGGGTTCACTATGGTTGGGGATTTCTTCTTGTTCATGTTCTATCCAAAGTGTGTGTTTAAGGGGTTTCGGGTTTATTAGCCTTAGGGTTCCGCATCACCCTCCCTTTATATACTAGATTATTTTATTCACATAACATATGTTAAAATTATAATCAATCATCTAAAATTACTCTTAATCAATCTAAATTACTTTCAACCAGTCATAATCTCCAAAATCCTCTTAATCAAATCACAATCAATATCTCTAAGAGAAATAATAGAATCTTAGGATACTATTTTTATTTCCTAGTTGAGTATGAAATCCTAGTAAATTGATTCCTAGAGATTGTTTCTTATCTTCTTTAAAATGTATATAAGAATGTAATCCTAAATCAACTGAGAATCATACAAGTCATTTTCCATTCTATTTTGTGACTTTACCAAAGGGTTAAGTAGTTTAAGTTTTGATAATATTGTACCTAAGTAGGGAATCGAGAATACCTATTTACCAACTTGAGGGGGAATGTCGAAAAACTTATGATCATTTTAGGATTTTTGTATCTTTTTGGGGTTTCCTATTTAGTTAGGATATCGTACAATTATGAGAAATCATTTCTTTGTTTCCTTTCCAAGCAGTACAGAAAATATTTTCTCAAAGTTTGACAGAAAGTAAAAGCAACCTAGAAGTAAACACCAAAAGACACAGCAACTAGCACATTGCAAATATAGGTAAATAAAACAACCAAAGGGAAATTTGAATAAAGTACTATTAATTTCTTTATCTGTCAATAAAACCAGCAATGATGAGACTGAAAAGTTCTTAATCACTGTCCATATTCATAGACCATTCATTTACTTCTAAAGTAGTAAAATCCCTAACTGCAATCCATCAGCCCCTGCCCACAATAGCTTAGAATCCAACTAAAGATCAACCAAGAATCCAACTAAAGATTAACCATGTGTTAGGATCTAATTGAGGCTTTAAACCTGAGATTAAATGAACATT
Organism: Erythroxylum cassinoides; assembly: GCA_027478405.1. Taxonomy (NCBI): domain Eukaryota; kingdom Viridiplantae; phylum Streptophyta; class Magnoliopsida; order Malpighiales; family Erythroxylaceae; genus Erythroxylum; species Erythroxylum cassinoides. The sequence continues at coordinate 40,455,567 of JANIPM010000006.1, forward strand.
TAGCTAATGTCAACTTGAGTGCAATATGCTGAAATTGCAAGTTCAAATCACTAATCTACATGGGAAGCAACAAGCTTTACTCCTTGGGTTTTTGTTACTTAAGATAAATAAGCGATAGGACACATCACCTGATAGCCACTAGGCTTTGGGTTGACAATGTAATCATCAAATTCACCATCAATAGGGGTCCACAATCTGCATATTAAGATAATAAAATGAAGATATTACAGTTTTTTCGGTTTAGAAACTAAAATTCATGTTCATCATGCCAATGGCAAGCCTAAACTTGTAGCTTGCAAAAGGTTTGTCATTGTCATATGATGTTTTAATCAGTAAAAGCTAGAAAGGAATACAACAAGCGTGAAATTGGAAAATAAAACTTGAGGTAAAATTTTGCAACAGTATCATTGACAATTTTATATCTTGAGGCCTTCAAGTTTTACCCCTCAGTCTATTATCCAATCAAGATTTTCTGGATAAACAATTTGTGACAAAGATGGAAGAATTTTATGTGGTCTATGAAAGTAAATATAAAGAGAAGGAAAGGAGCCAAAGAATTAACACGAGGTTTAACATGGTTTGACTATAAAGCCTACTTCAATAGACAAATTATTAGAACTAGATCTTTATTAGGGTTTATGTAAGTTACTTAGTACAATCAATCCTTATTTATAAGGTGACAAACATATCTCCTCATAACCACATTCCTTCTTAGGAGGATATATATAATATTTTATATTGAATACTAAATATCCAAGATATTAAACAAGCTCAATAAGTTTCATTGAACACAAAATATGTTCTAAATTGCAAGGTGAGTACAAACAAATAATTGGCGTACCTGTGAACTATGTTGAGAAGACTGTAGCAGGACTGAATTGCTGGTCCATTTAAAGTTCCGTTCTTATCTCCAACAACCACCCTCAATGCACGAGTATCATATACTTTATTGATGCCAACATCTTTTCGCTTCATCTACAAAAGAGAAAAATAGAAATGTACTATATCCACATATAATAAAAAGCCTCTATAAGAGCTCCTTAAATTTACAAAACTTCTAGAGTAACTATAAAATCTTTTACAACATAAATAAACCAGTAACAAAGCGGAAAAAAAACTAGTGGAGATTAATTAAAGAGAGCGAAAGAATTTTTTTCGAAAATTTATAGATTTCATTATAGAAAATATATACAATCTAGAGGACAAAACTAGTATAATCCATAGAATCTAGATTACAAAGATTTATGGTTCCTAGTAATCGTCTACATCCTGACATCGAGGGAACTTGCGAGACCACTTATTCCAGTATTACTCCAATCCCCATCTGCTCTTCATGTTACTTGTCAGATTCTAGGCAGTATGGGAGTGGAATGACAACAAGGGCTATACCCAAGGAGATTCGAGCAGGTCTTAAAAATTTTGATGAAAAATACAAGGTGGAGTTGGTTAGGGAAATAATAAGGCAAGAAATCAAAAATGTTACTTTCTCAATGAACCCTAATAAAGCCATAGGATTAGATGGATACAATGGAAGATTTTTTTCAAAAACATTGGGATATTATAGGGGAAAAAGTGGTAGAAGCAGTGGGAGAGTTCTTTAAGAAAGGAACAATTCTCAAGATAGGAATAAAACATTTCTCTACCTTGTTCCTAAACAAAGCAATGTAAGGAAGCTAGAACAATCCAGGGCAATAGCCTGTTGTAACTTCCTATACGAAATTATCACGAATATAATAGCTAAAAGACTGAGAGCAAGCCTAGGAAAGTTAATCAGCTCAGAACATAATGCATTCAACAAGGAGAGATCTATGGGAACCAATATCCTACTATGTCAGGAATTGTTCGAGGGGTATAATGCTAAGAGGAGAATGAGGAACTGCACTATAAAGATGGAATCTTGCAAAGGCCTATGACTCAATCAACTGGAGCTTCCTATTTAATACAATGGTAGTAATAGGTAATCCTCCCATGTTCAGAAAATGGGTAGAGGAATGTGTAATCACTGCTTCTTGAGAACCTACAAACCTGATCAAAGCAAGGAGCGGACTAAGGCAAAGGGACCCATTATCCCCTTACTTGTTTGTAATTTTCATAGAGGTATTGTCAACTCTCCTAGCGAGCAATATGTAGAAGCACCCAAAATTGTAGGGGATTCTGGGAATTTAGGAAGACTTAGATTTGTGGGGTCAGATGGAGACAAACCAATCCAAGCTCCGATTGAAGTCCTACAACAAGGTGCTAAGTGAAGTACATCTCCTGTGGGTTTCTTTCTGGACAAGAGGTTAGCTTTTTTAGTTGTTAGCAACTAGGTGAGTGCTACATAGAGGAACAAGAGGTTGGTGAATACTATGGTAAACGAAGATGAATTCTTTGTATTCAAATTCAACACCGAAAGAATGCACAGGAGTTATTAGAAGCAAGGCCATGGAACATAATGGAGTATCCAATTCTTATTAAGAAGTGGCAGCCTAGAGTTGCCTTGGATAGAAGCAAGCTTCATTCAATTCCATTATGGGTGAATATTCACTAGATTCCCTTGGAGTATTGGTCTGCAGAGGGTATGAGCTATATTGCCAATAGGATTGGAAAACCCTTAGGTTTTGATGAGAATACTGTCTTAATGAAGAGAATTGGGTTCGCTAGAGTTTGTATTGATGTTGATATATCAAGGAAGCTTCCGGATACCCTTAGAATCAACAACTAGATGAGAAAAGAGAGCTTGTAGAGGATTCAATACGAGTAACATAAATGTGGAGACTTTGATGAAAGAAGAGGAGTAGGTTTTGAAAAGAAAAGAGTGGCAAGAGGGGAATCCGACGAATGAGGGATGTCCAAGTCAAGAGAAGGGCATCCTAGCAGAAGGAGAGGCATCACTTGAAGAGCAAAATTTCCAGAGCATGAATCAGGAGGATAATCAAGTGGTAGGGAGTGGGCAATACAAAAAGAATTAGGGGGAGAGTAATATGACAGGGATTGTAACACTGACAGAGGGGGATAATCAAGGATTAGGTAATGGGAAATGAGTAATGAATTTGGAAGGGACTAATATGACTGAGAAGGTAACACCAACAACTGGGGATAAGGGAGTAGGGTAGGAGGAAGAGACAATTGGCATTCCAGTGGTGGAAAGGGGTGAAACTCCTATTACCAAAAGTGACAAAATAGCTATAACCCTAGGTTTGAATAGGAAGTATAGGCAGAGTGTTAACAATCCACCCTCTCCCCAGCCCATACCAACTAAGCCCATCACAGCCCATCACAAACATACTCCTAGGAGCAAGCTAGAAAGGAGGGGAATGATTATCTTAGGCAAGTTTGTTAGAAGTTTGTTACGGAGAGAGGAGGAGGGAGGAGAATATATAAAGCTGTCTAGTGAGAATAGTGGCTACGGGAATTTTTACTATCATCATTGTAGGTACAGTGGCCTGGTTTGCCCAGGAGGGGGAGCTTGCTCCAGTAGTTATATTTCTATATTTCTATCAATATACTAAAGGCTATACAATCTCTATCGAGGTTCCTATCACAGAGAAGGGCAAGTAAAAAGAAAATATGATTAAGGTAGCAACATGGAATGTTATAGGCCTAAATAGCCTAAATAAATAACTTGCGATTAAGGAGTTTATTAAGAATAGCAAGTTGTACTTTGTTGGTTTATTGGAAACCAAAATAAAAAGGGAGCAATTGGAGAAGAGTTTATGGTTAGTAAACAAACGATGGATGGTAATGAGCAACCATGACCATCATTTCAATGGAAGAGTGATAATAGGCTTTAATCCTCAGAAAGTGGAAGTCATGAAGCAACTTGAAAATGATTTGTTGATACATTGTTGAGTCATGATTAAACTAATGGGACAATGATTGCAATTACAGTGATGTATGCAGCAAACCATAAATTCCTGAGACAACATGCATGGAATGAGTTGGAGAAAACTAGCACATCAGGGAGTCATCCATGGATAGTCATTAGAGATTATAATTGCACTTTAAAATTAGAAGAATCAAGGGAAGGGAGAAGATGGAAACAAGTAGATTGTCGATAACTTCAACAAGTGGTGGATAGGACAAGTTTGGCTGATCTTAAATGGTATGGTAACTTTTACACTTGGAATAATAAGCAATCAAGGGAATGGTTTTTGTTGAGAAAATTAGATAGATGTATGGTTAATGATAAGTGGATAGATATACACCCAACAAGTAGTGCTATGTTTGATGATCCATCTGTATCAGCTCATAGTCCAACATTAGTGGAATTGTTAACAAGTGACAGGAAGAGGAAAGGCCCATTTAGGATATTCAATCACTTGATGAACAATCCTGAATTCAGAAACATCGTCAGACTAAAGACGCAGATGGAGGTTCTAGGCTCAACTGAAAGCCTTGAGAACCAGACTGAAATTGCTCAGTAGAGAAATAGTGCAACCAGAATTAAAAGCTAAAGTTGATGCTTTAGAGGAGCTAAAGAAATGTCAGAAGAGATTATTGGACAGACCAAAAGATCTGCAAGTGAGAAAAGCAAAATAAGCACAAGTGGAAAAGTATAATCAACTGTTGATTAGTACCAATAAACAGCTAAGGTAGAAATCTAGAACGATCTGAATAAAGGAGGGTGAGAAATGTACCAAGTATTTTATGACTTCAATCTTACCCAAGGGAAACAAGAATTTTATTAGAATGTTGGAAGATGAAGCAGGGCAGATCCATGAGGATCTAGAAAGTAAGAAAGGGGTTGGCTTAGAGTACTTTACTAGGCAGTATGGGAGTGGAATGACAAAAAAGGCCATACCCAAGGAGATTCTAGCAGGTCTTAAAAAGTTTGATGAAAAATACAAGGTGGAGTTGGTTAGGGAAATAACAAGGCAAGAAATAAAAAATGTTACTTTCTCAATGAACCCTAACAAAGCCCTAGGACTGGATGCATACAATGGGAGATTTTTTCAAAAACATTAGGATATTATTGGGGAAAAAGTGGTAGAAGCAGTGGGAGAGTTCTTTAAGAAAGGAACAATTCTCAAGATAGGAATAAAACATTTCTCTACCTTGTTCCTAAACAAAGCAATGTAAGGAAGCTAGAACAATCCAGGGCAATAGCCTGTTGTAACTTCCTATACGAAATTATCACGAATATAATAGCTAAAAGACTGAGAGCAAGCCTAGGAAAGTTAATCAGCTCAGAACATAATGCATTCAACAAGGAGAGATCTATGGGAACCAATATCCTACTATGTCAGGAATTGTTCGAGGGGTATAATGCTAAGAGGAGAATGAGGAACTGCACTATAAAGATGGAATGTGTAATCACTGCTTCTATGGCAATCCCAGGGGATGGGGAACCTGCAAACTTGATCAAAGCAAGGAGGGGACTAAGGCAAAGGTCCCATTATCCCCTTACTTGTTTGTAGTTTTCATGGAGGTATTGTCAACTCTCCTCGCGAGCAATATGCAAAAGCACCTAGAATTCCAGTTCCATGGCAGATGTAAAGGGATGAAGATCAAACATCTATCTTTTGCAGATGACTTGCTATTGTTTTCCAGAGCTGAGAAAAACTCAATAGATCTAATCTTGCAAGTGATGATGGAGTTCCAAGAGATCTCAAGCCTAAGATGTAACCCACTGAAGACCTGTTTCTACTTAGCATATAACTCAAGTAGAGAGGTAGCCTCTAAAGCAATCGAGATGAGATTGAAACAACAAACCTACCTTTTAAATACTTGGGGGATAACAATATCTCAAAGAAGAGTCAATGCATCCAATTGCAAACCCTTGTTGGATTCAATCCATGGAAGAATCAACCAATGGAGTAATATGTACCTTAGTTATAGAGGCAAGCTACAACTTATTCAGACAATACTAAGCAACCTGACTAATTATTAGATTAACCATTTATCCATCCCTTAAAGTATCCTCAAGAAAATAGATAGGATACTTAGAGAATTCTTGTGTAATGGTTCAAATCAAGGTAGAAGCAAAGCTGAGATTAGTTGGGGCAAAATCTGCAAGCTAAGCAATAGGGAGGTCCGGGTATCCATTCTACACGGATGATTCACAACGTGAGTAGAGAAAGGAACTTGTTGTGTTACAAAAGAAAGGATGGGTGAAATAGATACACTATTTTTTCATAAAGAACAAGAGTAATTGGATCTTATAACCAAGGCAAGAAATTTCAGGAACTCTGAAGGAAATTCTAGTGACAAGGTAATGGATGCAACAACAGGATTCCACAGAATTGGAAATGGAGAAAGCACGTCCTTTTGGTACGATAATTGGCATTGTAAAGGCCCCCTATTATCAGGTGAAAGGGGTACAATCCTTGAAATTGGTGGTGAATCCAGAAACTAAAGTGAGTGTATTAACTAGAAATAACCAATGAATATGGCCATTCCATAATAATAGAAGTGTCAGTCTCATAATGGAAGAGTTGCATAGATGTCAAGAGGGTGAACAAGATGAAATTCAGTGGCTAGCAGATAAATCAAGAAAGTTCAACACAAAAGCACGCAACACTTTTGCAGATTACGCATAATAAAAGGCAAGAGTGGACAGAGTTAGTATGGGATAGTGAAATCAATCCAGTTCATTCATTTATCTTATGGATGGGAATCAATGGAGGGTTGCTTACAAGGGACAAGATAAATTTCTCGATTAACTCATTGCATTGTTAGTTATGTAATACAAAACTGAAAATTTTGTAACATCTTTTGATTAGATGCAAATATACCAGGCAAGTTTGGGGCCGCATACAAATTATTCTCAACATGGACAGACCAGTGGACTCTTGGAGTGAAAATATTGCTTGGTTGGGGAACCTTAGAGTACATAATGAACTAATCTCAAAGCAATTAAGTTAAGCTGGGCAGCTTTGGTGTACTACATCTGAAAGGAGCATAATTACAAAATTTTTAGACGACAAATCAAAAGTGCTGAAATGGTTTTTCAGGACATTTTCCTCCATTTCAGATTGGCCATGTTAGCAAGAAGAATAGCAACAAATTTGTCAAGTAGTATGAAGAGAAGATGGGGATTGGAGTAATACTGGTTTATGTGTTCTCATAAGTATCCCTTAGATATCAAGATGTAGATGATTACTAGGAACCACAACTCTATGTAGTCTAGACCTTTTGGACTATCCTAGACCTTTTGTTCTCTAAAATGTAAATATATTTAATCAAAAATCTTTAATTTTTGAAAAATAAAATAGCTTGCAAAATAGCAAAGACTTTGTACAAGTGCTTTAACCACGCACTCCTCAAAAGCTGAGCCAAGCCTGAACAGTACATAAACCTAAACCACAACCTCGTATTTACTTGTTAACCATTAGAGTGATGTAAAACAAATAGAAGAATTATTAACTAGTAGCTAAAAGCACAAAATTAGGAAATATGATTGATATTAAGCTTCTGGAATTTTAAGGTTTGACTGCTGAAAATTTAGGCTTAGGATTTTACGGTTTAATATAGCTATAATATAGATTTGAGATGGCTAGAATGTAGGTTAGATTTGCTGGAATTTAGTAAGGAATGCAAAGAATGGAAGATAGGAATCACTCCTAGGGTATAAAAATCACTCTTAGAAGAAAGCATGACACCTTTTAATTCAAAACTCAAGTTTGTAGAAAAATTCCACGTTATTTATTATTGATGAACAGCTGAATACATATATATAAAGAGAGTTTTAGAACCCTTATTCTAGTAGGAAAAGGTTTCTAACAAATTTAAATCCTATTCTAATAAAAATTTTATAAATCCTAAACAACTAGGATAACATATTTAAAATAGAATATCATATTTAACTTACTACTACCTATCTAACAAGGAATCCTAACATAATCTAAATTTCAGTCTTTATCTTTTGTTGCCAACTCAATTCCCAATCTTCATCTCACTAAATTAAGGCTTGTGGTTGACTAATTTTTCCACTTTTATTATGTCTATAGTTTTGGGATACATATCATCTTCTTCCCTTTAGCATATCATGGTTTTGTTTCAATTGCAACCCTCTTCACAAATTTATCTTTTCTATGTTGTTGATATCAATCAACCCACTTCATTATGGATCCCTGATATCAACCCACTTCATTGTGGATCCTTCAAGTTGGTGAGCTCGTAGCCTTTATGTCTCCCTTTCCCCCTGTAAGTCATTCATCCCATCTAGTCTTGTTAAGAATAAGTATTATAGGGGTGTTGGCACCTTCCAATAGCATTTTTGGCATGATTCAAACACAATTCATCCTTTATCAGCCACCAAGAGAGTTGTAATTGCACTAGCTACCTATGTTGCTAGCTAACCATCAATCCAACTAATGACAAGCCTCCATAAACACAATTCAAGACCTTGCTTAGTCAAGGTCTTGTTTATTGTTCATTCAAACTTGGGATTTGCAAGAATGTTTCACCGGAAATAATCCAAAGCTAACTATTACTGATCGAGCACACACTCTACGGATAAAACTCCATTGTTATGTCAGGGTTACTAAACTATGCAATTGAAAATTTCTCTGAGGTTATCTACTATTCAACACTGCACAAAAGATTTGGAGTGTAGCTTCTCAAATCTATTCTCAAGGGGGTAATGATGCTCAAATTTATGAAGTACGAAGTAACGTACATGAAGCTAAACAAGAAGAGAAGATTATAGCACAATACTTTGTTGAATTACATGGTCTATGGAAAAAATTAGACTATTATCAAGATTTCCAGCCTGTATGTCCACAACATGCAATTAAATTTTAGAAGCTGATAGAAAGGGAATGTGTTTGATTTTCTTGTTGGTTTGAACATGGAATATGACCATACACGGGGACAAGTTCTATGTATGGCATCTATTCCTTCCTTGAGACAAGATGATATGCAACTCAGAAAAGAGGAATCTACACTGGTGGAAAAGTATAATCAACTATTGCTCAGTACCAATACTCTACTAAGGTAGAAATCTAGAATGATCTAGATTAAGGAGGGTGAGACATATACCAAGTATTTTATGAGTTCAATCTCAAACAGGATAAACATGAATTCTATCAGAACGTTGGAAGATGAAGCAAGGCAGATCCATGAGGACCTAGAAAGCAAGAATAGGGTTGCGTCAGAGTATTTTACTAGGCAGTATGGGATTGTAATGACAACAAAGGCCATACCCAAGGAGATCCTAAAAGGCTTAAAAAGCTCGATTAAGAGGACAAGGTGGAGCTAGTTGGGACTTTCTCAATGAACCCTAATAAAGCCCCAAGACCAGATAGATACAGTGGGCGATTTTTTCAAAAACATTGGGATATTTTAGGGGATGAAGTGGTAGAAGCAGTGGGAGAGTTCTTTAAGAGACTAACACTTCTCAAGGAATGGAATTTAACATTCATTTGCCTTGTTCCTAAACAAAGAAATGCAACGAAGCTAGAACAATTCCAGTCAATATCCTGGTGTAACTTCCTATACAAAATTATCACAAAGATAATAGCCAATAGACTGAGAGCAAGCCTGGGAAAGTTAATCAACTTAGAATAGAATGCATTCATCAAGGGAAGATTAGTGGGAACCAATATCATACTCTATCAGGATTTGTTAGAGGGGTATAATGCTAAGAGAAGAATGAGGAACTACTTATAAAGATGGCTCTTGCAAAGGCCTATGACTGAATCAACTGGAGCTTCCTATTAAATACATTGGAAGCAATGGGATATCCTCCCGTGTTAAGAAAATGGGTAGAGGAATATGTTACCATTGCTTCTATGACAATCCTGGTGGATAGGGAACCTACAAACCTAATGAAAGCAAGGAGTGGCTTAAGGCAAGGGAACCCTTTATCCCCTTACCTGTTTGTAATATGCATGGAGGTTTTGTCAACTCTCCTCGCAAGCAATATCCAAAGACAGCCAGAATTCTAGTTCCATAGAAGATGTAAAGTTATGAAGATCACATACCTAGCTTTTGCAAATGACTTGCTATTGTTTTGCAGACCGGAGAAAAACTCCATAGATTTAATCTTGTGAGTGATGGAGGAGTTCCAAATCTCAGGCCTTAGATACAACCCACTGAAGAGCTATTTCTACTTATCATGTAAATCAAGTAGAGAGGTAGCCTCTAATGATATTGAGAAGGGATTAAAAATAGGATCTTACCTTTTAAATCCTTGGGGGTACCAATATCTCAAAGAAGAGTCAATGCAACCAATTTCAAACCTTTGTTGGACTCAATCCATGGAAGAATCAACCAATGGAGTAATAGGTTCCTTAGTTATAAAGGCAAGCTTATTCGTAAAATACTGACAACCTTACTAATTATTGCATTAACCATTTGTCAATTCTCAAAAGTATACTAAAGGAAATTGATAAGAGACTTGGAGAATTCTTGTGGACTGGCTCAAACCAAGGTAGAAGCAAAGCAAAGATTAGTTGGAGCAAAATCTATAGACCTAACCAACTGGGGGATTTGGGCATCCATTCTGCACGGATGATTCACAAGGTGAGTAGAGGACGGAATTTGTGGTGGTTGTGCTACAAAAGGGAGGCTCTATTGGTGAAATGGATAAAAAATGTTTTCATAAAGAATCAGGAAATGTCAGGAGCCCTGAAGGAAATCCTAGCAACAAGGCCATGGATGCAACAAAAGGTATTCCATAGGATTGGGAATGGAAAAAGTACGTCTTTTGTGCATTGTAAAGGTCCCCTATATCAGGTCGAAGAGGTTCAACCCTTGAAATTGGAGGTGAGTCTAGAAACTAAGGTGAGATTATTAATAATTAGAAACAATAAATGGATATAGCCATTCCATAACAATAGAAGAGCCAACCTCTTAATAGAAGAATTGCCTAGATTCCAAGAGGGATAACAAGATGAAATTCAGTGGCTAGTCTATAAATCAAGGAAGTTTAGCACTAAACCATGCAAAACACTTTTGTAGATTCCACATAACATGTTAGGATCTTCGGGAGAGAGAGAGAGAATTATTCCATAACAATGGGCCAAGGAGGGAGTTAGTTATTAGCTGATGTGGCTAATTAGTTAGGCATAACCAAATGTACCTAGAGAGGGGGGTTATAAAGGGATAGGCAGAGAAGGGAGAGAGGTAGGGAGAAAATTGAGGGAAGAGAGTGACAGAAGGATTCATACCTTCTGAGGAGCAAATTTGCTCTGGTTAGGGAGAAATACTCACTACTATTCAGTAGTGATAAGTATTCTACAGATATATACTGAAATAATATAGAGGAACTCTAGTATTATAAGTCTAGAGTTCTAACAGTGGTCCGACCTGCCGGATTTGAAGAGAGGGGAGGACCAACTTTCGGAGGACTTTTACAAATCAAAAACAAATTCAGAGTAACATACCTTCATGCCACCGAAGATATCAGATAGAGTTGAGCTATTGGAATCTCGTATGCCTAGTCTTGAAGCTAGGTAGAAGAGATGCAGTCATCAATGCGTATGGCCATGAGAGAGATGCAGCAAGCATTACTGGTAGAGATGAGTAAAATGTTGGGCAAACGTCCAGAGGAGGGACAAGGAAGTGAGACTTACGAGAGGAAGCCGAATATGACGGACGACAGGGATACTCAGCGTCCACAGCCGAATGTTCAATCGAAGCACTGTTTGGGCAGTCTGGAAGAGTATAGAATGTCGGTGAGAAAGGTAGACTTACCCATGTTCGACAGGTCTGATCCAGTAGGATGGATTACCCGAGCCGAAATCTATTTCGAGGTTCATGGTACGTCGGAGGAGGTGAAGATGAAGCTGGCCCTATTAAGCATGGAGGGATCGACCATTCATTGGTTCAATTTCCTCCGAGAGACGAAAGTGGAGCTAACATGGGGGAAGTTGAAGCAGGCTTTAATCGACAGATATGGAGGGCGAAGGTTTGAGAATCCATTTGAAGAACTTTCGGATTTACAACAGATGGGTACTGTCGATGAGTAAATTGAGGCCTTCGAATTTGTGTCTTCTCAGGTGGGACGTTTACCGAAAGTACAATTGATGGGCTACTTCATGAGTGGGCTAGGCACGGAGATAAGACGAAGGGTGCGTACCTTCAGTCCAACAAACAGGGTTCAGATGATGAAGGTGGCAAGGGCTGTGGAGGAGGGGCTGTACGGGGATCAAAGGGGTTTCAAATCATCCAACCCACGACATCACAACTGGCATCACCAAGGAAAGCTTGGGTACAGAAGCCAGAGTCGGGTTCATCCTCCTTATACGGAGACAGGGTCATCTAATATTGTGGGCTACGGAGCGGGGTGTGCAGAGGGCGGGTCGGGTCCAACCCAGAATGCAATGGGTCATTGTTTTCAACCCAGATCGACGACCCAAGGAGTCGGTTCTCACCTCACGACGTCGACTAGATCAGGGGAAGGGGACCGAAGACTATCCATGGAAACCCAAGCAATCAGTTCTCACCTCACGACGCCGACTATACCAACCGAAGGGGACCGAAGACCATCCATGGAAAAAAAATCGAGGACTGCAACATCTATCATATCAGGAGCTTATGGACCGAAAGGCAAAGGGTTTGTGTTTCAGGTGTGGGGAGCAATTTCATCCCCTCCACCAGTGCGCCGAGAAACAGTTGAGGTTGCTGATCTTGGATGATAACGAGACTTTGACTGAGAATGGAGAAATTATCGCCTTGGAAGCAGAACCAGAGGAAGAGGGGGATAGCTCTGGAATGCCACACCAGGGTTCCTCACTTCAGCCTTGAGGACAAGGCTGTTCTTCTAGGGGGGGGCAATGTTAGGATCTTCGGGAGAGAGAGAGAGAATTATTCCATAACAATGGGCCAAGGAGGGAGTTAGTTATCAGCTGATGTGGCTAATTAGTTAGGCATAACCGAATGTACCTAGAGAGGGGGGTTATAAAGGGGTAGGCAAAGAAGGGAGAGAGCTAGGGAGAAAATTGAGGGAAGAGAGTGACAGAAGGATTCATACCTTTTGAGGAGCAAATCTGCTCTGATTACAGAGAAATACTCACTACTATTTGGTAGTGATAAGTATTCTACAGATATATACTGAAATAATATAGAGGAACTCTAGTATTATAAGTCCAGAGTTCTAACATAACACAAGGCTACAGTGGACAAAGTTAGTATGGGACAGTGACATCCATCCAACTCATTCATTATCATATGGATGGGAATCAATGGAGGGTTGCTTATGAGGGACAGGATCAAGTTCTCCATTAACACATTGCATTGTGAGTTATGTACTACAGAAATGGAAAATCTAGAGCATCTTATAATTAAATGCAGATATACCAGGCAAGTTTGAGATCAGATGCAAATATACCAGGCATGTTTGAGATCAGATGCAAATTATTTTCAACTTGGACAATCCAGTGGTGTACTACATTTGGAAGGAGCCTAATTGCAGAATTTTTAGACAACAATGTCAAAGCATTGAAACAGTTTTTCAGGACATTTTCCTCCGTTGCAGATTGGCCATATTAGCAAGAGGAATTGATGCAAATCTGTCAAGTACTATGAAGAGAAGATGGGGATAGGAGTAATATTGATTTATGTGGGCTCATAAGTACCCCTTAGATATGAAGATGTAGTCATTTACTAGGAACCACAACTCTTTGTAATCTAGGCTTTTTGGATTATCCTTGACCGGTTATATTATAGTTGTAATTATCTTTAATCAATGAAATCTTTAATTAAAAAAAAAGAATGTATTTTTACATGGAAATCTAGAAGAAGAAATTTACATGAAAGTTCCACCAGGTTATGGGAAGAATTTGGCTACTCAAATCGTGTGTAAGTTGAAGAAGGCACTATATGGCCTTAAGTAATCACCTCGAGCATAATTCAGAAGATTTGCAAGAGTTATGTTGGCTATGGGATATAGACAAAGTCAAGGTTATCATACATTGTTTATCAAATACTCTCCTTCAAAGGGAATTATAGCTCTCCTAGTGTATGTTGATGACATAATAGTGACGGGGGATGATGATAAAAAGAAATAGTTGCTTAGTCAATGATCAGCTAAGGAACTTGAGATTAAGGTGTTGGGAAGGTTAACGTATTTCCTTGGAATTGAAGTTGCACATTTTAGGCAAGGAATTTTTATCTCGCAACAAAAGTATGTTACAGATCGTCTCAAGGAAATAGGCAAAACAACATGCAAACCTACAAGCACTCCTATTGATCCGAATATTAAGCTTGGAAAAGCAGAGGAAGATTTTACAAAGATAGAGAGATGTATCAGCATCTAGTAGGAAGAATAATTTATTTGTCTCACTCATGATTAGACATAGCATATGCAATAAGTGTAGTTAATCACTTTATACATAGTCCGAAGGAAGTTCATTTGTAAACAACTCAAAGAGTACTTCAATATCTTAAAGAAACACCAAGGAAGGGTATTTTGTTCAAAAGAAATGGAGGTTTGGTAATTTAGGCATAAAATAATGCTAATTATGATGGATCAATAGTTTATAGAAGATCAACTTCAAGATATTGCACTTTTCTTGGTGGGAATGTAGGGACGATGGCTCAATATGTGTGTGTGAACTGCTTTAGTTGAACATTTGAAGAATAAGTAGGATGGCAGTTCATCAAGGAAAGTTAGAGAATGGATTAATTTGCGTACCTTATGTATTTACCCATAGTCAATTCATTGACATTCTCACTAAAGGTATGAGCAACTCAATTTTTTAGACTATTGTGTCCACGTTGGGAATGGAGAATACCTATTCACCAATTTGAGGGACAGTGTGGCCAAATCATATATATTGATTGACTAATTGTATTTGATTAAATTTCCTACTACATTAGAATATCCCGTAAATCATGAGATTAAAGAGTATCCCATAAATTATAGATTAGATATTGTATTAGTCATTAGTTCCCATTTATAGGTACTAGAATTTTGTATATAAGCTCTGCCTGCTGTAAACATCAAAAATAAGCCCAAAAAAATACAATTCCTATTCAAATTTTGACACCCAGTCATATATACTCCCATTTATATTCTGGTTATCATATCTTTGTCTCTTCATTTTCTTATGTTTTTATTCCTAACACTATTAGTGAGACTCCCCAACACCTAGATTGGCATGTTGTCACGCAAGATGAGACGGATGCTATACAATCTAATGACACTAGAAACTTATCTCTCTTCCTTCAGAGATGTCTTTTGTTGGTTTTTGTTAGATGTTTAGTATCAAAGTTTCTTCTAATGTCATTATTAATCATCTCAAATTTGGTTTGGTTGCTAAGGGCTTCACCTAGATATATGGTTAGGCTTATGAAGACACCTTTGTTCTATTACTATGATTGGCCTTATTTGTATCCTTTTCTTTTTAGCAACCTAATATAATTGGTATTTGTATCATTTGGACTTTAAGATCTCCTTTCTTGATGGTATTCTTCATGAAGAAGTGTATTTAGAGCAATCACTTGGCTTTTGTTGCTCAAGCACAATATGGGCCTAACATTATGTGCCTCAAGACAACACTATATTAGTTGAAGCAGTCTCCTATAAGTTGGTGTGGTAGTTTAAGTGAGGTTGTTCTACAGTTTCTTCTTTTCATTATATGAAAGATCATTAATTATTTTATCAATGCTACTCATCTAGTAAAGGTATATTGTTGTTGTTGTATGTAGATGATAAGCTCATAATTGGGAATAGTTCTACTAGAAGGCAATATCTTAATGTGTCCCTTTATCTTATGTTCAATAAAGGATTTAAGGCCTTTACAACATTTTCTTGACATAAAGGTTGTTCAGTCCAAACATGACATATTACATCTTAACATGGATGACATATTTACATTTAAGTATATATATTCTTGACATGCTCAATAAAGCTAGAATGTTCAAGTCCCATCTTTATATTCTCCCAGAGTCCCAATAAAAAATTATGTATTGATGTCATCCCTTGATGTCATCCCATAAATCAATGATATTTTGTCTATATTTTCAGTGTATAACTTAAAAGAAAGTTGCAAACTGGCATCTAACACATTTACCGATGCTCAAAGCTAATAATGATCTAACCTCTGAAAATGCTAAAAAAAAGAACATGTATATCTTCCCTTTAGAGCTTCACATCACTACGGCCATAAAAACATAATATTAAAAAATCAATAGAAATTGTAGTCTAGGATTGTCAAACACCAAATCAAATTGGAAATTGATGGCAATCTTCATTATTAGTTGTAGTAAGCTAAAATAAACCATAAAGGTTTTGACATACCTTGCTATAGATGCTAAATAGGCTCTTTAGTCGACTCGATAGTGTAACTTCCATCCCTGGGACATAACTATAAGCAAGGGGGGAGAGAGAGAGAGATTCTTTATAAATAAACAAATTGATAGTAATTATGGCTGCATATGGGACGTGAATTTTACAAATAATTGTGAAACATGAAAGCAGTTAAGTTCTTGTATGTAAAACAATAGGCAATAATGTCAACTAGAAGCAATACTTACGAAGTGTTTAGATATAGCTCCCTCTCTAGTGCTTCCTCACAGGCAGCAAGAGATGCTAGAGCAGTTTTAGCATCCTGTAGGACCTTCAACTTACCATGACTCTCACATGTTTTACCAAGATTTTTAAGAAATAAATTTCTCTTCTTTCGATCCAACAAGATGTCAAAAGGGACTACAGCTTCCAAAAGATCCTACACATGATAGGACACATGAGGGCTAATAAGAATTTGGTTGTTCCTAACCCGGTGCATCATTTTCGTTACTTTCACGAACGAAAATAGACGTCGTGGCAACTAGTCTAATTGGACTAAAACATTAATCAACACAAAGAGATATGAATACGATAAAATTTGAGTTAGTTCTTCAGGATAGTTTGAAGTTAATTTCCTGTAGATCTTCAGGTTATAGTTTGAAGTTAATTTCCTGTAGGGAAATCTTCTCAATAATGTCTACTATACAGTTATACTTACAGTTACAACAATAAATTTCTTACGAGACAATAGCTCAAATGTCATAAACATACTATATAAGATCATCTAATCACCTTAAATTAAAGAACCAATAGATACAAAATATAAGCAAAACATATAGTTCGTCTGGTCTTATAACAATTGCAATTGTTTTTGCATGAGTCCTACAAGTTATAAATTCAACAATACTCCAACTTCAAGAAAAGATCAACACCATTAGCAAGTTTGAAACAACCATGTGGCAAAGAATAATAATTACAGGGGTAAAAAAAAATATTTCAAGAACATCAAGTCGTCAAAAGAAATTAAAAATATGATTAGTTTGTGCAGAAAACAATTAAATGATTATTTTCTCTCAATCTGAATTCCTTTATGGTGGTGCTCTATCGGTCTCTTTCTTTGTCTCTCTTTTTGTGATCTTTTAGCTATCAGGAAAAATAGGTTAAGCAAGTGTATTGTGGAACAGAAAAAAAATAAATTAATAGTAATAAGAGCTTAGGGCTTACTTTCAAGCTTGGAACATCAATCCCATTAGCCACAAGATCATCATCTTCAGGGGTGTAATTTTTCTCATTAATAGGCAGCAAGCTAGTTTTAATGGATATTCTCCTTGCAACCCCATTTTTTGTAGTAGAACTCCACATGGAAGCAAGATCAGCCCGCAACTTACAAAACAATTGCGGCTGAATGACACATACAAATCACAGGAAATATGTTGAAATTGGAAAGATAATTTAGCTAACGAAAAGATACCACAATGAATTTACCACAAGAGTCAAGGATTTATGCTTGGATCTAGACTAATACTTGATAGAATTTAATGCTTCAATGTTTAAGAAGTTTTCAAGCTAATTTTTGGTCTAGATTGAAAAATTTCTGAAAAGGCTCTTTTAAGTCATTCTATGCAAAAGCTCTCTCGATTTAAGTAGTCTAGTGCATTAATGTTATACTATCCTTGAATTATAAGAATCCAAACGGTAGACTTCTTCATATAATATTTATCAAGGTCAACTTCAATCAAATTTGTTGATGGTTATTTATAGTCAAAATATTAAATTCCAATTAAGTCCATTATATCCATTTGCATAAAATCTCCATTTAATCACCACTTAAATTCTTCAATATTAGTAAATTTGAGATTCCTATTGACACGGAAAGAAATTCTCTTTATTTTTTCACGCATGGTTTGAATAAATAAATAGACTTAAAGAGCGCAATATTTCTTGTCACACTATCAAAATATGTAAAGTCTTATAGATTATTAGCTAAACTACCTTATTAAAATAAATGAAGCCTAACTTGTGCAGCAATGAATTATGCCTGTCTAGATCTACAAAACAGTTAACAAACACGTGTTAACACACCTGAAGAACAGCAAAGGATAGATCTTCTAGTTCGGCTTTCAATGCCCATAAACCTAATCGGGATGCAAGGGAACACCAAATAAGTAAGGTCTCTTCAGCTACAGCTTCAGCCTTTAACAATGGTAGAGCATAACTGCAACAAAAAAATTATGTCTTTGTGGTAGTTAAGGATGTAGAAATTTGTGGTAGTTGCTTTTCTAGTAGTTTTTGTGGTAGTGGTAGAATTTGATGAACCTTCTTGACATTGGAGTATAAGAAAGCTATCTAGTAGAATTTCATGAACCTTCTTGACATTGCAGTATAAGAAAGTTATCTATCTTGCACAATGAACACAAAAGGAAAACAATCAATCCATAACATTAATATAGGAAACTAATGGCTCTTCTACAAGACGAATTGGTTTAGTGGAGAGAGAGAAAACTAATAACCACCAGAAATTGATGATATAAAGAAAGTTAAGAACCAGTACATAGTTCTCATGTTGTGAAGACGGTCTGCAAGCTTGATTAGAACGACTCGTGGATCATCAACCATTCCCAAAAGCATCACACGTAGACTATCAGCCTTAGAAAATAATAATAAAGTCATGAGAGTAAGTTTGAAGGAATAAGCTATTGGTTTTATGCTGTTATTAGACATAAAAAAATTGTCAATTTTCTTCTCTTTTTATTGAAATCTTTTCGTTAATATTTTCATTTCTATTCTTGCACGGAAAGCAACTAGAGCTACTACTCACAACATAAAAAAATTTCATTAATGATTAATGAAAGATGCAAATCCATAGAAAAATGAAGAAAGACTAATTCAACCCAAAATGAATTATTAAAAAAAAGAACAATCACGTCACTCGACCAACCATCACGAGAAGTGTTCAACTAAGTTATGGTTCTTGCACCATTTTATTGAGAGTCAATCATATGCACAAAATAAAAATATTTGACAAAAATTGGTTCTCAACTAATCACTTAAACCTCAAGAAAAAAGTAAAAGTTATGCGGCTAATCAGAAGTCCAAGAATGCAATAGTAAGCACTACAAAAAAAGGATGAAATGGAAAAAGATGTTCATTCTTGTCGTAGGCACCAATTTGTCCAAGTGTAGAAAAGTAGAAGAAACAATTAGATGGCTTCTGATTAACTAGGTTTTATCCCATACATATAAAACAAAAAGTCAACACAAGCTGTGAATAACATTTCAATAAAGCTAGAAAACTAATATTAATCTTAACTAGGTTTCAGCCCATCTAGTTGTAATAGTAGGACAATTATAAGCTATCACTAGTATAACAAAATAAGACACAAACTATTATAGTACGTTAAATCACTCCACGCAATGGTATTTACTTGATTAGATAAGATCACATGCAAAAGACATTTAACTTAATAATAAGAAGTAATCAAATCACACAAGCATCAAGCTAGGCTGAAATCAGTTGAAAAAATAATGGCTTTATATGGTTTCTAATATCATTTATAAGTTTCATACCTCTTCATGGCCAATGGAACCCTGGTTCTCATTTAGCCTACGATGTCTACGTAGTAGCTGGGAAAAGAATTTACATGGACATGAAACAAGTTAGGAAAACATAGATGTCCAAGGATGATAAAAATTCGACGTGAAACGAAAAATGATAATAACACTCAAATCAAGGAAATAGATAATACATGTTTGCAATGTAACACAAAAAAAAAGAAGAATAAAAGAGTAAAGTGATAGCAAATAAACCAGATTAATAAAATAATTAGAAGTTACCACTCTAAATTTTCAGCCTAACGAAAAAGCAAATTACCTTAGCCCAAGAATTTCAATATTTAGCATAACTTGTATTCATGCATGACATTTTGTAAATAATGTTGGTAACAATGTATTAAAACTAAAAACATTGTCAATTGTTACAAAAATGCAAGTTTTATAAAGGAACTCACACCTCAAAAAATCAAGACCAGCCATAAAAGGAGGAGGAAAGATAGATGGTGAAACATTGCCTCAATAACAATTCTATAAATATGAATAGTTAAACTTACATGAAGGAAGTTCTATGTTGCTCGAAAAACCAAAATGAGTTACAATTTTTCTATTCCCAATACACGTAGCCACTCCCCTGATGTGTATTACCTAGAAGTCAAAATTCACTTTTCCTTCCACCAATTAAGCAGTTACAAGATAAGCATCATTTATCTTTCAGACACTACATAAGGTTTAATTACATTTCTCTAGTTTTTTCAAATGGAAGGAAAACATTGGTTGAACAATAGGATAGAGATGTCTCTATCTGACTCTTCCACCATAGAAAGAAGAAAATCACTTATTAATGTAATCTATTTGATTCTTTTAAGAGAACTAGAGAAAACAAAAGGACAACAACATGGTGATAAGAAAGAAGCATGGAAATTTCACCAAAATAAATAGATAATCTATTACCTGATTAATGTAACTCAATCGTGAAACACCAGATACCAACTTTGCTACATCATCACCAAATTCTTCTGCTATATTTCGTAAACTTTTAAATGTATCATCAACCACATCATGAAGAATCCCGGCCACCACCGTGTCAACAGCCTAGAGGGTTTTAAAACTCATAAAGGAATACCAATAATAAATTCATGCAATATTTTTCCTTACAAGCACAAAGGGTAAATCAAACCAAGCAGTCAAGACCAAATTAGCACCTCTCCGCTACAAATCTTTTTTAATGTCTTATTTTAAAACATCAAAACAAAACCCTCAAGGTCAAAAATAAAGTTTATCATTTATTTACTTGAGGATGTCTTGTAGTTAATGCACAAAATCATAATGTCAGATTACCATCTAGCTTTTTTGAAAGAAAATCATTTAGAACTGCTACATGAGAGATGACCATCCATCCTCATTTGAAGAAATAATCATTCAACAATGTTATAAAGAAAGCACAACTCGAACATGCAATGTACATAAAAGCTTGCAGTTCAACAGCTAGAAGAAATGCACAATATGAAGGTAGCAAATTTAAACAAATAACACAAAAACCTAACTACAGGATCGAACAACTCAATAATATGGAGCAATATTACTTATAAAGGTGGCCAATATTATAACTAAAATGCTTCAAAAGACAATTTCCAAGAGTAAAGTCTGTATAAAAGACTCTATGATGTACTGAACAGGAATTAAGGATTATCTACTCTTAGAATTTGAATAAGAGTCTACCTATATCAAATTTTATAGTAGGTTAGCTTATATGCGAAATTATAGTACCCATAAATGGAAACTAATGTTTTTAATCAAATGATTTATAGGATATTCTAATACAATATCTAATCCCATAATTTATGGGATAGTGTTGACAGATTAGGAATGACAGATTAGGAATGTGTATAATTAGGATTCTTCCGTTATTATTCTTCCTTAATTAGTTCCTTAATTAGTTCTTCCTTAATTAGGATAGTTTGTTCCTATATATTCATGTGTATATACCTTGTAAAGATCAATATAGAATGAAAAATTCTTCAAGGACAATTTCAAATAAGCTGGAGAGAATTGAAGCAAAAGAACTTAAAGCATATAGAATAAATAAAAGAAGAAAAATTAGTTAACCACAATCCTTAATTTGATGGGATGAAGGATGAGAATTGAGTTGACAACAAGACAATAAAGGCTGAAATTTAGATTATGTTAAGATTCCTTATTAAATAGGAAGTAGTTATAAGTTAAA
Source organism: Erythroxylum cassinoides (assembly GCA_027478405.1). Lineage (NCBI taxonomy): Eukaryota > Viridiplantae > Streptophyta > Magnoliopsida > Malpighiales > Erythroxylaceae > Erythroxylum > Erythroxylum cassinoides. Next base: position 40,477,501 of record JANIPM010000006.1, read on the forward strand.
TATATTATTCTAGTTTAAATACTTTATCCTATATTTAGAACATAAATTTATAAAAAAATTTATTAGAATAGGATTTAAATTTATTAAGAGCCTTTTCCTACTAAAATAAGGGTTCTAAGAACTTCTCTATAAGTATGTGTATATCTAGCCTTTCAACAATAACAATCTTGAAATTTTTCGAGATGATTCTTAGATTGTAGGAGGGATTTCTAGATTTGTACCTTCCATTCTTTGCATTCCTCGATAAATTTTAGCCATATTAAACATAAATCCAACCATATCAAATCCTGAAATCCTAAGCTTAAATTTGTAGCAATCAAACCTTATAAAACCAGCCATACCAAAATCTGAAATTTTAGCATTCCAAGCTGAAATCCAAACCTAAAACTTGATATTCCAACAGCCTATTCCAATTTCGAGAGTTTTAGCTACCAATCAATTTTTCTTTTTCTTTTTCTTTTTGTCCTACGTCACTTATGGTCAGTCAAAATATAGATTAACGGCACAAATATCAGATTTTTTGAACAGGTCCAAAACAAACCGATTCTTTCTTATCTATAGTTAGGAGGAAAAGGGGAATGTTTGTTTCAGCATCATCGCTACACCATATACATTATCTCTTACTCTACCAAACTCTCTTTCATCATCTTTACACAACCAAAGCTCCATACCAATATGCAAGATAGAAATAGTTGGAATTGTTTGACATTTTATCAGATTACTATGAACGAATCACCTCTTCCTTATGGGGCAATGGACAAACAAGAACTAAAAGGGGAACAGACTAAACAATTATGAGAGGTTACTAATCTCCTTTTTACCTAAAAGATATTTGATAGCCATGATACCAGTTAGCACATTTCTTAAAAGAAAAATACCAAGTCAATAAAATTAAAAAAGTTTATTATCTCAGATTTTATTAAGATATCATGTCATGTCATGAAAACTCAGGAAAAATGAGCATATAACAGCAAAGGCCTTAGGATAATCATAAATCCAAATAGTAATAATATTTCTATAAGAACCCTAGACACATCCACAACAAATACGCTCTGCCAAATTGTATTGATATCCACACACACACACATATGCATATTCTCATAAACAACTCCTCTTTAAATGCTTTGGCATGTGCTTCCTATCATCCAAAAGAAGAGGTTATTGATTCCCACTCTTACCATATATGAAAGAGCTGGGGAAGTTAAACAGTAACATCCAAACTCAAATATAACCACAACTTTTATTACATGGGCAGAAAGAAGACTCAAAACTACATCTTTGATATTATCCTTCATAGCTTCTTCACATTGCTTTCACTAGTTTAAGAAATTATTGAACAATTTGAATAAGAGAGTCAATATTATGTTGAATGATGGCCCAACCACACAGGAATCAACGAAAAAGAAAACAATTAGAACCTGTAAAATGGATGACAAGCCCAGGGGTAAAAAAGGGACCACATGTAGAAGACAGTTCAACGGGCAAATAGACATAGCCAAGTAAAAGTCCTTAAATATTTGGAAATAAAAGTAAAAAAGAGTGTCTTGAAGATATAGATCCCCTCTATTGCGCAATATCCCAGCACAAAAAGCACAATTTGACATATTATGGTCCTACAATTTACAATTTTAGATCAAATCAATTTGTTGCTCAAATTTGAAATTCAATCGTTTTTTTTTTACCAAATAAACTAGAACCTAAAGCGACCTCAAATGTTCACATTAAATCCCATCAAAAAAGGAAATGGTGGAGTTTCATTCGACTGACTGCCTATGCTGTGACAGAGTTCACCACTGAATTTAAAGAAGCCACGAATATCTTGTTATTTCCTATTCTAAAGTTACCATGAAGTAAACAAAGGGGTAGGAGTGCAGGTTGAAATAACAATAAGGACAGTAATGTATCTTGCTAGCAGGATTGAGACAGTGACTATTATTCATATTACCTGACAAATATCACATTTAGGCATGTGGGTCGAAGAGGTTGACAGCGGGACTCTCTGATGCTTGCTTGCCAGCTTGTTGGCTGCGTGAACCTTCTCGTCGCAGGCCCAACACAACGCCGCCTCGTCGGCACAACATAGCACGTTCGCCTCTGCCGTGTCGCACACGTTGCACTGTATCTTCATCTCTCAAATTCGCTGCTTCAACCTCACTATCTAAGAACCCAAAAGACAAGATTCCGATTTCTCTATTTCTCTCTCTAAACTCAATATTTGAACTTGCCCACCTTCTATTTTTCTCTCAAGATCTCAACTTTCTCGCTTGAACAACACCTTGCTCCTTACCCAGCAACGCCATAAAAGATTAACAGAAATCAGTTTATTTGGGTCGAAATTCCCACTAAAATAGAGGGTGTGATATTTCCTTTATGGTGTATATGTTTATGACGTTAATGAGGGTTATAAATAAAAGAGAAGAAAGAAGAGGATGAAATGAAGCCACCGAGCAAACAAGAGCTTGCTTTTCTTCTATATATCTAGAGAGAAACAGGTCAAGAAGGGTTGAACATTGTAGAGGATATTTTTGGCGGCCATGAATTTTGATGTTACACGTGGCCTTTTGTAGTTGAATGTGGTGACAGGGAAGACCAGTTTCTCTGCTTTCAACTATATTGCGGTGGAGCGTATTAGAGGGAATCCACTAGATATCTGTCGCCTGCGTATTCAGGAGCGTTTCCTGTACGCGCTCTTCTGTCGTCAACTGTTATTCCCAGCAACTAAAAACACCATTCATTCATTCTTAAGTAAGCATTTTTATTAAGATAAATAAAACATACTTTAAAACTAAAACAAAGAAAATATTAATTCAAAATTATGCCACTAGCTGATAGAAAATATCCAAATTTACATTAAATTTTATTGAAATTTTTACTAAATAATTAAAATGAATTTAAATCTTAAAATTTTTAATTAATCAAGTATTTAGAAAAGCATAATTGAGAAATTATTTCAATCTTTGATACTTGTGTTTAATTAGAAATAATACAAATTAATGAATTTAATTATTAATACATGTAATACATATTAAAATTGGTTAAATTTTGAAATATTTCAATTGTCAAGTAATATAAAAAAAGTTGGTGTTCGAGTTTTAATAGAATTTTTTACTGAAATATTATTGTTATTTGTTGTTTAACTTGAATAGCATAATCGGTTGTAACATTATATTTACCCTTTTTGAAACTTCTAACTATAAGCAGTAACAAGATCTATTAACCCTAATGTTTCCTTAAATCGTGTCTAACTCAAATAATTTCATCGATTAGATCTAATTGTTGGTCAATCTAGAATAAACTCTCATAATTTAATACATCAATAAAATTTAAGAACTAGGAATATTAGGTTATTATAGGAAGTAATAATACAAGTTTGAATAGCTTAACTTAGGTAACGCTACCTTTAATGATGCATGAGCACTAGTTCGCTATTTGTGAATTAGGAATAGCAATAATTACATATTGAAACCCTAATTCTAGCAATAAATTTGTATACAAATGATCTAGATGCTAAACTAAATCAATTAAATACAAATCACAAACACTAGTTTCAGAATAACACAATCAATTCTATAGAAGAGTAAAGATTAAAATTACTATAATCAGTTAATTCAAAAATGAGGTTTTAGGCTTCAACATCTCCTTAAACTGGAAGAGAAGTTTAGTCTTGCATATTTCTTAAACACATATGTCCAAAATAAAGGAAGAAATTAAAATTTGACTGTGTGATACACCTTTGACAAGAAAATAAAAGGGTCTAAATAGCCTAAAGTTTTCTAAAGATTTAAGAAAATAAAAGTCCTAAAATAATCCTACCAAAATTTAATAAATTACGAAAGTAAATAAAATAAAATAAGACTCTTAATTGAGGTGGGAAAGTGGTTATTTGGCTATATATTTCATACATAGATGCTCTAAAAGCTTCTAAAATAAATCCCAAAAGAAAGTTAAAATGTATATTAGGAAAGGAAAATGTATAAGGATCCAAACAATAGTGGACCACAAAACATACAATCAAAGGTACTTAAGAAAACATCTTAAAGCTAGCTTCCTATAATACCAATATGTGGAGTATTAACTTAAGTTGCATTCCTTGTGGTGTTAGCCTTTAATCTCCATTTTAATCTCAAGATGGGGCTACAAACTAGATGGAATTTATGAATTAGAACATGCTCCTTTACTACTTGAATCAAGGACTTTACAAGTTCCTTATGTTTAATGTTTAAGTGTAAACATGGTTTTGTTTCTAGCTAGCCATATATAATACACTTTGTTATTCAAAACTAACTGTTAAGGTTAAAATCTTAATAGTAGTCAAATTATCCAAAACTATGAAATTAAGCTTAATTTGCTTTTTTTTTACCTTCCTTTGCTACTTAATCAAAATATGAACCAAAATAAAGATCTTAGGCACAAAATGAACTTTAAACACTAAGCATTAGGGAATAAATAAATATTTAATTAAACACTTGTTAAATTCTCCCATACTTTGCTTTTACATGTCCTCAAATAAAACCCAAAACTCAAACTCATTATTCATAAAATATCTAGGTTACTTTGCCATCAATAAGGAATAAATAACCCCTCAAAACTTGTGATAACTTATGAACAAGTAATCTCATCAACTCATGATTGGTTATTAATTAGTTTCACTTAAATTTGGAGCGAACTAAATAGGTAGACCTTCACGAATATAAGCCCTCAACTCTTTTTTGTTTGAATGGAAAGTATTTCACTTAAAATTCATTGCAATAGAAGTGCCCTATCATGGGCTTACATATCTTCTCGATCTCCACCACTAGGATCACATACAAGATTAAAATTATAAAGACTCTTTCCAAGGATTGTAATGGCCCTAGGGATCAAGGTGGAAAAATACTTTTGGGTATATAACTTAAAGACCAAGAAACTAGTGGACTAAATCAACATTTGATTACAAATTGAATGCAAAAACAAGCACTCGAAAATAAAGATGAACAATGCTCCACTAACTCTAACACTTGGGTATAAGTCATTTTTTTCCTAGTCAAAGGCTTGTAATAAGGATTAAAAACAAATAAATATCTCCAATTAATCTCAAAGGGGCTCATTAAAGAGAAAATAAATCATATGGGTAGGTTATTTAGCTAATTTAGTTTATAAACAAAAAGGGCCTTAATCATATTCACGCATGCATTTGTTAATATGAACTCAAAAAGAATTAAGGCAAGTTCTAGAGAAACAACATGCAAGGAAGAATATCTCATATGAAAGGAAAAATTAATGAGACTAATATAGATATGTCAGTTTACAGGTCTAAATCCTCACTGGTTTTTATCTACCAAATATGGTCACTAACTAAATCCAGTCACTACCATTCTTAAGGAAAATGACTATACTAATTAATTAGTGAAACAACTTATGCAATCATATTATAAATCTCTCAAGCTCAATTGATTCTTCACTCATAAAATGCAACCAAAAACATATCGAAAAACATTAAAACTATTTTTAAAAAAAATAAAAAACTCAATTTTTTAAATTAAAATCAAGCATAAATCCTATTTACCATGCTTAAAACTTACAATATCCCAATATAAGGGCAAATGTAAAGAGAAGGCAAAACAAACAAAATAAAAGGCACAAACAAAAGGAAAAAGGAATCACTATATGGTCATTAAGCATATGAATCAATTTATCATTTTAACTGGGACTTAACATTCATGAAAGATGATAGAAAGAGTCTAGTTATCCCCAAGTACACACATTTCAAGTAGGTAGGAAATGGTTTTAATTCTAAAGTAGGTGCCTACATAACAGAAGGTAATAATTTATGGTAGGATTTAGGTAATTAGGATTCATCACTATCAAGAAATTAGGGTGAATAGTCCATTGTCATCTATTAGTATTGATTTGAGAAATTATTGGTCATGGTAATGACACTTTGAAAATAGTTTTCAAATACCATTAAAAGAATTAATTACTAATATCAGAGAATTATTATGTTTAGAGACATATATTATAGAAATTAATTTCATTCTCTATGTAAAATCATCATTGTAATATAAAAGGATTGAATTACATAGAAAATACCATGCCTAAAAATGTTAGTTAAAGACCACTTTTATATTCCTTAAGATATATCCATTGTCAACATATTTACAAAAATGATGGATCACATACAAAAAATAATTGAAGAGAGAAAATGTAATTGATAGGTCTATATTTTATATGTCATTTAGGGTTGAATTAATTGGCAGTTTCCACTTCTATAAGGTTTTATAATAGTTTCCTATATTTATTTCATTATTTTATAGGTGATAATCTTAAGGAGAAAAGTAAAATTTGAGTGTAATTTCTCTGTCATTGTCCAATCAAGGATATTTTATAGTCATTTGATAATAAGAAGATGTATAATAACTTTTTAAAAGATATGAGAGGTTAATTCTAGCTTGAGATGTTGAAAAGTAGAGAAGTTGATGGAAAAGAACCTAATAAGCGCAAAATATGCCAAGGAGACAAGTGCTTATCTTTCACGAGATTCAATGGACTAAGAAATTGGGCAATACTAGTGCCAATTAAAAATTGGTGTTAGGATTCAATTATATATTGGTTCATGATGTTTAAATGTTCCAAAATAAGACTGACATTGGTATGGATGTTGGTCTCATGTCAGTACTAGTGGATAATTTTTGAGGATGTGTTATTTCTTAAGTTTAAGCATTTTAACACTCTAATTTTGTAACTCCAACATTAAATTTTACAATTAAGGTTCTTCGTAAAGGACTTTTAAGGTTAGTGATAACCTCCACTTTCACTAAGCTTTTAGTTTTAGGGTTTCTTCACATCAAGGAGTGATTTGGAGTAAGATTTCATGTGATGCCCTAATACACCCTGGGAGGATATAGGGGCGCCACGCAGACAACAAAATATATATATACAGAACCGAGACAAATCCAAGCGAGACGGAACATTTCATACATACAGTACTTAACATATCATTCATACTGTGCCTATCATATTACATACCATAAATTCAAAGACCAACATGTATTAAGGTTATT